>JADDOH010010552.1:0-66993 GCA_016648135.1 Agrypnia vestita
ATATATAACTTTCAAAACAATTGATAATGTGTGGACGTTCTTACGATGGAATTGGTGAACGTTGCATTGTCTAGAGTGATCACTTAAGCCAGCTCATACAGGTTATAAGCCTTGAGCCATCGTATAATATATAGCTTCGTCTCTGTGAGACTTCTATAATTTATCCTTAATTAATCAATCGTCCCTAAGGGGACAAAATCCAGTAACTGGAACATACTTTCATATAAAATATTTCTTAACAATAATTATACACCGCGCGTACACCACCGGAAAGCACCGCATGGGAAAGGTTAACGTTACAATGGTAAACAGGCAAATGAATTTGTATTACATTTTCACACTTGCGTTTAACGCCGAGAAAAATTTCCACGGGCTCTCTGGGGGGCGGCCGTCTTCCGCTGCAGACTCGAGCGCAAACTTTGCAGCGCGCCCGCCCCTCCCCCCGGTCGGCCCTCACCACATGTTAACATTCTTTATTCGCCGCCGCCCCACCGACGAAACGGCAGCTTTGTGCTCCTAATCCCTCTCGGCCCGGCCCTTAATCCCGCCATTCATCATCGCTCACTCCACGGCCCTGCCAACTGTTGGTGGCCCGGCCTGCCAGGGTTGGCGCTCCGCGAAGAACCGGTGGTCCTGCTCCAACTCCGCACAGGTGATAGCCAAAAATTTACTTCCTTTATTGCAGCTATGATCCATCGAGAGTGGTAAATTATTACTATCGAATATGTGACCCTCCATTTTGGCATGTTCCGCCAAAATGAGCGGTTAGAAGAGCATAAGAGAGCAATTAAAAACTTCGGCTTAAATTAAAAAATGGCGGAATATGCCAAAATGAAAGGTCATCGTATGATAATAAAAATTTACATTACGCGTATACCCAAAAAATAATTATAAATGAATTACTACGTATTAAGAACGCTGTTATTCACATAAAATGATGAAACTGAAACGGTTATGTCAACGATACAGGGTGTCTCGTAGCTGGTAATTTCTTGGAAGTCTTCATTCAATTTTGCATAGAAAATATTCCTTACATTTTGAGTGAAACGTCAATAGTTAAGGAGGTAAGCAACATCAAAGATCTGATCAATCTTCTGTAAAAAGTTGGAGTAAAATGATAGTAACATTAAGCATATATAAGAAGTAAATATATAAATATTTAGTAAAATGTTAATATAAAATTTTAGTTTTAGATACTGGTAATGAATTTCACTCAGTTTAACAAATTATAATTGTGATGTTCTTACTATCTTGTCATGACTTCGGGATTCTCCAATAAAAGAGGTGGTCGGTTACTCTTGGTTTATTGGTGGCAACAATACGTTATACAGCGGTTACAATGAACAACTGCGGTCTGTCTCGATATAATGGTAGAAAAAGTCTAGAGACGACATGCGCGCGACCTTATAAAGCATTTGCTCTCTCTTTCATGCTCCGTCTCTTTTGTGCTCCGCGACATACGTCCCTCAGATCTATTGCAATAATATTTTTTGATTGCATGTTAAATGAACCTGTAAAATGTAAGACTTTTGGTAATTAAGTTAAGGATTCCGACAGCAATAATTATTAGTTTAGTATTTCATAATAAGTTTTGAATAAAGGTACGCTCACTTATTTTATTTTTATTACGTATATTTATCAAACTCATATCGCATCTTTAATTCTTTGCAATCGATATTAAAAATTAAAAGACCATAAAATGTTGCTTGACCTACTTTATAGCGAAGTTCGAGAATATTCATCTTATTTCTTGTCAGATAAACTGACATAAAAAGTGCATCTCAGTCCAATTTGGAATTAAAGTAAAAAATCCATCTTGACCCTTTGCTTAATCCATTACACCTCTGAGCGCGCCGTGCATGAGTACTATTTCCCTTTGTTTTGCAGGGACGTGAACGAAATTCCCTTTAGGGGGGAGGGTGGTAAATAGCAGAGATAACCTTTATAGGTCACCAGTTTTTGTTATACCTAAATTGCCAGTGAGACCTTTTCCTAGAAGGGCAGAATCGCGCCCTTACTGCTGAAGGGTGGAAATAGTATCGCGGCTGTCAAGGGAAAAATAAATTCTGAAATCAAATACCGCGCTCTCTTCACTTTCCAAAATGGCCGAGAACCCATTTCCGAACTGCGCATTTCCGCGGGGTTTCGTGTTATTACGGAATAGTTACTTCGCCTTATTTATTAATTAACTAGCTGTGACCCGTCAAAAATGACGGTACTTTTACATGTTTGTTTCTAAATAAGTATTTATTTAATTATGAAAAAGAAAAAAAGATTTTTATATTATAAAGAAGCGTGTATCAAGTATAATATGCCGTCCTTAATAGAACTCGAAAAATTGTCACATTTTATTGCCAAAATTCCAGAACGAATTACCAGTCAAATGCCGTAATTAGCAGAATATTAAAGACTGATATTAGAATATTAATGACAGTCTAGTGAAAATAAAGATTACACTTAAAGATACAATACTATTTCATTACTAACTGCTGTTAATATATACATGTAATCATGTGAAATATATATATTTTTATACACATTACTGCTCTGTATTTTATATTTTTAATTTTAATCTTTATTTTAATTTTTATACTCATATTTTAATGCTTATACCTGATACTTTCACTGCGTATATCATATATTGCTTATACATGTACCTACATTATATATTCATATGTTTTATATTTTACTGCTTATTTTTGATATTGTTTAATGTATATACTTTTTGAATTTAAAGTAATATTTTTTATGTAAAAGCCTGTAATGGGCGTATATAAGTGAATAAATAAAAAAGTTACGGACGTTGCATGAAGTTATGACGAATGAACAGACAATGAAATTATTATAATTGGGATTAAACTTATTACACTACCAACCCGATTTTGCCAGTGATTTGACCTCGTGTGGGAATTTCACATTTCACGTAAAAAAATAAGTTTGCTAGAAATAAAATAGCATAACATAGTAATAAGTATCAACGCTTTTTTTTCTTAAAAACCCGAAAAATATGAGAAAAACAAAACGGCTTTTTGTTTTATTTCTTAACAGTTAAATTTACACTTAAAAGTGTCGTAGCTAATGATGGAAATGACCTTGAGCTCTGAAAATAGTCACGTTTAACTAGAAATTCGAGATACAATAAACTGTGAATAAAATTAAGATACCATAGTATAACGGTCAAGAGTTTTTACTGCCTCGCACGAATAAATATTCTACTTTACATCACCATACGCCAACACCCTTATAGGCTTTTACACAATAAATACGGCATGTACTTCACAAATATACTTTAACGACAATAAGTTTTTTAATGTTTATTATTACACATTAAGAAAAAACAATTGAAAAAGAGATTGAACAAAGGATACAAATAAAAATTTGGTTTGAAAACTCAGCCATTTTTAAATATAAAAGAAAAATTACTGAAAATTTATAATATGCACTTATATCTCTATATATTAACATGTAACATGAGCCTCGCGCTGGTTGACGTGTCTTGGGCACACTTGGGCGCACACTTGGGCTTCCAGGTCTCATTGGTCCAGACTAGTTATCATCAGTGTTGTTGTTGTAATTTCAGCCTAACTCCAGCGAGTTATGGACAGTAAAGTGGAACCCACCACAGACCTAGGGCCGCTCTACGAGCAAAATATCCCGCATTGGCCGTACACTTTCGCCATCCAGATTGGCAATGTTTTAATGCTAAAGCAGCTTCCTCGCTTCGCCACCGACGAAGCAGAAGCACGGCGAGGAAAGTGCACAAACCACTTCACTGTCCCTAGGACGCAATATAGGAACACTAACTTGTTTAAAAGAAAATATCAACACAAACAAAATCACAAAATAAAATCACAGAAGGCTATTGACGAAAAAAAAAATGTCATTAAAAATTGATACATAACTAAAATTTCAAGAATCAAAAATTTCTAACATATTTTATAAAAAAAATTATACAAGATAATTAGGTATATGTTTCGATTTATATACTGCTAACTAATGTAAAACAGAAAATCATTCATGTAAAAGTACATCATCTTTGACGGGTCATAGATAACTAGTGTAGTATGTACAATTTTTTTAATTAAATATAAAACATGAAACAAATGTGGCACCGTATTCATTAATTTTTCTTTTCCAGAATTGTAATTATTTTCTGCAAATTATAATCTTTCCGAGCGGTTTCAAATGATATATATAGCGCTTCTGTAAGCGCACCCTTTGGGAACCGCTGACATGTCGCTTTGAGTTTTAGATGTTATTTGTTGTAAGGGCAACTGCCCTGTTATCGAGTTGTCATAGTGTTACTCGTACATGCTTTGAATTTTTATTTTATGAATATTTAAAAAAATAAAGCATTTTTTCGTCATGCTTTTATAAAAACGTGTTACAATGAGATAATCGAGTCATCATCATCATCGTCTTCATCCCTTTGTCCTAGGCCTTTGTCTGGTGCTCGGATTTTCTTTTCCGCTGCCGGCTGCAGCTCTTATTCTTCTATCTAATATCTTTAATCTATAATCGAATTGCTAATAAAAATGATATAATTCAGGTTTTTCTAAAAAGAGGGGTAATGTTTTGGTTTGGTACATTTTTTCACAAAATTAATTATTTTTTCATTCATTCCATGAAACTTTATACGTGGCCCGCACATAAGAACTTTCAAATTGGTCATTCGTACAGTAGCCGGCAAACATCTTGAAATTCTGCGGCGTAGTGGGGGGACGTTTGCGCATCTACCTTTCTACCAACGAGACCCAAATTTAGTCTTCTGCGCATTCCCCCACTTAGCCAAAGAATTTCATGAAGTTTGCCGGCAACTGTACCTACCTGAATAAAATATAAAACTAAAAAGTTTGGTTTGTAACAAAACCCTCGTGCAACAAACAGGAAACACGTGAATGAAGAATGACAATATATAGATTTTACTATATTGAAGTAGAAATTTATTATTATATAGTAATATTTCATTTTGTTAAATCAATCGTATTTGGGAATAATCATACACCTTTTATAAATTATCTTTTAAAAAAAAACTTGATTATTCTTAGTTGTATATTGAGAAAATTGCAAAAAAATAACATTTTTGAGAAGAATAACACAAAAATTGAATCATGAAATAGTCAAGCCAAAGACCCAATTTACGAATCAATAATTGCTTCTTACTTTCAATATTTCTCCACTATTTTGCACTTGGATAACGAAAGAGATATAAAGAATGGAAATTCAACAAAACTGAGCGATGAGAATAATTTCAATTAGATAATTATAATTAATTCAAAGATGTTAACATAATTTAATTTGCTCATCGCAAAACGAGGACTGAAGCTAAATTAAACACAATGATTTTCATACATAAAATCCTAAATGATAAAATTCCAAACTATTTCAAAAATAAACTAACATATAACACAGACATTCAATATACATGATACAAGAAGCTCAAACGAAAAAAGAAATCCAAAAAGAATGAAAACAAACACACTAAACACCTTATATTACAAATAACTAAAATAATACTATAATTTACCGCTAAAGTTAAAGTTATTATACCACCATTGATATCAACGACTCAATTAATCGTCGCAAATCGATTGACTAAAAATTGTAATATCTCATCTTTGTACTTTGAAATTTGATAAGTGTGAAAGTTATGTATTTTAATTTTGATATTTTGAACGCCGATAGTTACTTGAATCCTGGATGTAAAAAACGCCGCTCGCTTGACAACTTCTCCATTAAAACTCCATCTGTAGACTTTCGCGCTAGCTAAAGCGTTGACCAGAATCCCCGGGAGCTCCCGGAAATAAATCATCATTTTCCAAGATGGCGACGTTCCCTCCTGAATTCCAAGTTGGACACGTCCCGCCACAGAATAATCAGTACATATCTAATAAGCGGAGACGCAAACCCCGGACCTCCTTCAGATCCTTATGCAAATAGGGGATACGGCCAACAGATGTCTCTGCCTCGGCTCCGGCGGGTGAATAATTTTAGTTTCCTTCCGTACCCTGTAAGTTGATGGTATTTAAAGCTGTGCGGATTGCTTTCAACTTTGTAAGTGTAACTCGAAGAAATGTAATTACAAAAGTGTACATCCGTTAATTCACTGACAATTTTATTACTTGAGTAATTATGGATTTTATGAGTCTATTAAAATGACTACTCTTTCATGTAGGTACAGTAGAAGGATTTTGTATTAGTCACGTCATTTTAGGACTGGAAAATGAAATGGTTTTCCATGCTAATGTTGGTATCTGACTCATGTGATTTATTAAGTGGATCTATTACCATTTCGCCAACAAGAGTACGCGTCTATATATTATATTACCCATAAGCATAGGCAAAGGTCAATCATATTTTAGAAGCATACAACTTAGTTTTTAATGGGATACAAAATTGTCAGCATTTCATAGTACAAGCGCTTAGCTTAGTTTGAAAATAGTAAGAATATTGATGTGACACGTATTCCGTGTTCACATCTCTATTTTTTTAAAAAAAAAAAATAAAAAAAATAAAGATTTCAAATTGTTTTGAATTGCCAGCAAATGTGAAAGAAGTAACTGGTCTCACTACTTTTCTGAGGTTAAGTGTTAAACATATAAAAAGTAAGTTTAATGCATGATCATGTTATGTTATATTATAATTAAAAAAAAAAGTGTAATTTTATATTAGATTTAAACATGTCTTTCTATTTATTTATGGTTTTTATGTTTAATTTGTAGAACTGCATATTTATTTTTAGCGAAATTTAAAAAAAATTAAATTTTAATAAATATTATTATTAAGTTCTACGGGTTAAGTATTTTTAGGTGTTACAGCTGTTTACAAATTAACATGTAATCATAAAGATTGCAATGCCACATATATAGGACAAACGGGAAGGTCTTTTTTAACTAGATTCGCGGAACACATGCGCTGCTATAAAAATAAAAATTTAGAGTCAAAATTTGCGGCCCATTTATTAAATGAAAACCACGTCCCGCAAGGTGATAACGAGCCAAAACCTTTACATATAAAAACAAAAGGTTTTAGGATGAATTTACTTGAGCAACTAGAAATAAATAAATATAAAAAGGATCCAAATATTAAACTTTTAAATAATCAACAAAAAATGATCTTCTCTCCACTTCTCAATAACTTAAAAAAAACAAAAATCAAGGACATAAATTAAAATAATATTTATAAATAACACTTGCAGAAAACGGGCATTTTGATAATTAAGCATAACGTTAACCGAGGCACCTTTAATGATAAGTGCCCGGGAAAAAACGAACATTAATATAGGGCTTCACCACAAATATCTAATTACTCTAAAGGGGATGGTGTAACTTAAAATTTTATAAATAAGTCGTTTGTACGTGGAATATCCACTGTTTGATAATGGCCTTACAAGCCGAAACAGCTGTAACACCTAAAAATACTTAACCCGTAGAACTTAATAATAATATTTATTAAAATTTAATTTATTTTAAATTTCGCTAAAAACTTTCTATTTATGATTACATTTGCTGATATTATGTTTTAAAATTTTTTATGTTTGAGTTCTATGTTAATTTATGTTTAAATGCTAGATGTGAAAATATGTACCTTTTTATAACTAAATAAAATATACAAATACAATATTATACCCATTTTAAACCAATTTTTTTTGCTTTTGACATTACGCTCAACGTATATTTTTTGGTTTAGTTTAGTTTGGGCTTTTTGTGTTGCCATTTTACCGTCTCTTTTCTCCACATCTCTTAAGTCACACGCTTCTTCTTGACACGCGTTTGATAAGTGTAGATTTTGAATATATTTTAACTGTCGGAAAGTGTTGACCACGGATGGTAGAATCTTAGAGTATATACAAACAATTTCTATATATACATACAATACAAACAACATCTAAGGATAGAATTATTTCAAATATATTATTTTGCAAATCTTGATTGACTTAGTATGAATTGCGAAGATTAGCTTATTAACTTACTCGGTGTTTAACGGTAAACATACGCCAACGCCTGAAAAGTACCGTATATTTTAACACAAATATATAAGCTTTTTCAAAAAGAGCAAAATAATTTTTGGTGAGATTATTAATATATATATAAAACTTAATAAAAATATTCTTTGTGTTCATTAATTATATAATTTTCATTAAAATATTATAAGTTATAAAAGCATATATTAAGTAATAAGGATAATATAAAGATAATTCTTTAAAAAAATCGGGTGTTTAAAAATTGATTTATAATGATTCTTTTTAAATAAGAAAAAGGTGTAGAGATTTCGATGTTAGAGTTAAAGAACACTTAAGGTGTTTAAGTAGTAATATTTACTCTTAATTTTCGAAACATTATTTGGTTATGGATCATTATTTTGATATAAATAAGTGTTCACAAATTTTACATCAAATTAAACAAGATTACAATAAATTTTAGAAAGATGTGAAAAAGTTTTAATAGCAAATTGAATAAATAACCAGGTCCTTTTTACAAATAAGTTTTCTTTTAAATTTATTTTCATGTTAGTATTTAATTATTTATTAATTCTACATATATTATTTTTCTTAATTTTACTGTCTATACTTCGATTTTGATTTTTAATTTGTTAGCTTACATTATACCCTGACGAATACAATGTATAGTAGGAGTATCATTGACCCTGGAACACACTGATATTTTCAATAAACAAGTGGTGAAAACAAAGTTTTTTTCATTATTTTTATAAATACATATATTAAATTTAACTTGGTTTTTTGACGTGTAACCAAGAACTTGTCATTAATAACTCTAATATATCGTCGTAGTAGTGTGACCATTTTAAATGCCACGAGGAAGTCAAAATTCACGTTTTATACAGTACACGTAGGGACCGTCAATATGCAGATAGTTGCTAGAGCAGGCCAAATACACTTCTAATTGGGATATTGGGTTGAGTTTGAAATAATTAATGTATTTCTTTGTATTTTTACGCGGTATTCTGCTAGTTTAGTTAGTCATTGTATTCATTAAAAATTAAATAAAAAAAACACGAGGGCAGAGTATCCAATCGAAAGATTTTGGTGCTTAGCACAGACATATTTTTCTCTATTATTTAGATACTATCCAGCATAAATTAAACATATTAGAATATAAAAAAAATCGGAGATAACCTGTGCGCACAATAAAGTCAATAAATTTTATTGATTTACGTTTGGGCGACTGGAATCCTTGGTTTATCACTCCCCGGTCCGCTCAAAGCACTCGATAAAATGGTTCCCGTGTAATGTGCGGTAAGCAAGTTCACAAAATATTCATACTTCCTCCGCGAAAAATTCGCAGCCTTTTCACTAACCGGAAGTGCGATGAAAAATCCTCGGGGTTTTGAAAATATGCAAACCGCGGTACAAATTTTATCTCTATGAAAATTCAATTTTTCCCTGAGCTTGCAACACTTGACTCAAAGCCTCCTCCGCCCCTTCTTTCCAAGTTTCCTTCGCTACCCCTGTCCCACCGCGCTCCCCTCTCTAGTCTCAGACTTCTCTCTGTAAAGTTGGGTGTACACATTTTACCGAGAAGATTTGCGATAATTTATGTATTAGATCAAATTCTTTTATTTAGCAGAAAGGAACATTTTTACTCTTTACTCTGTTCGTTTACTTAGCAGTAAACCTTTGTCTTGCATGGTTTAAGAATTTAAAACATATTTCAAATCAATTTCCCATTAAAAAACCCATTAAATACGAAAGTATCGCCGCAACATTTGTACTGACAGAGGAATTTTAAAATTATCACCATCATCATCATTCTTGGCAATACAACCCTTGGTGGGTCTTGGCCTCCTCAAAAATTTTCCTTCACTCATCTCGGTCTAGTGCCAGCTCTCTCCAGTTTCGAAGCTCTAAGGCAGAGATATCTTTGAGGACATTGTCACTCCATCTTAATTTTGGCCTTCCTAAGCTCCTTCGCCCTATTGGCCTTTAGTTCAGCAGGGACTTTGGTGCTTGATGCTCGGAAATTCTCTCCACATGACCCAGCCACCGAAGTCTTCCCAGTTTTATTAATTTTGTGACGTTTGGCTCCTTAAATAGAGTATAGAGCTCATTGTTGTAACGTCTGCGCCAAAGTCCATTTTCTAGAACCGGTCCGAAGATACGCCTCAAAATTTTCCTTTCAAAAACGTCCAGTGCTCGCTCATTCCTCTTAGTACCCATGTCTCAGCTGCGTACGTGAGCACTGGCCTATTAAGCGTTTTGTACACTAATATCTTGGTAATAACTACCTAACCATCACACCGGCAGAGATAGTTGAAAAATACCCTCTTCTATTCTGGTACACTAAGTTTGCTTCAACCATTTGAGCAAAAAGAGGATAGTAAAGAAAATATGTAAGGCGTTGAAGGCAGCAGGAACACTGATCAGATAAACCAAGTAATGAAGGCATGAGAAGATGTATGAATGCGGTTGATTAATAAGTGCTGTGCTCTCATAGAATAGTGCGGCGTTCTATCCTATATGCCTCACCTGCGGGGAAACGATGCATGATTAGTTAGTTAGCCGACCAGCCAAAAATGGATTGGCACCATCTAGTTTTAAGAAAAATCCGTATAATAAATAATACTACAATTATAAAAAAAATCATTTCTCGTCATTATCATTAAGGCGATCGTCTAGCAGAATGAGCAAATTTCACCATTTTTTCTCATATCTTCTCTTGCGTTTTTTATCACATTTTTGTAGGGACATATCTAATTTTAAAATTTATTCATTAGGTTACATATATTTTAAATACAAATATCTTATTAAAATGTCATAAACTAAATTAAATAATTGATTAATAAATTACCAAACCTTCGATGTTTTAAAAATGAAGAAAATTGCTCCACTTTGTGGGCCTTTTATGACTGATCGGCGTGTTGAGATATCTTTTTTATTCAATAATATTACAAAGTAAACGATTATCTTAAATTTATTACAATATTATTATTATTATTATAATATTATTACATTATAATATAATTACAATTATAGCAAAATCTGTTAGTTTGTTTACATGCAATTTATGTTTTAAAAAATACTGTTTTTTTAAAATATTTTATTTTTTGTAGGTTTTTTTCAACTCTTTTTACATGGTTGACTACTTTTTTAATTCAATAGTCAAAAGAATAGATATTATAATTTTACAATAAAAACAAAAAAAAATCAAAATCTTTGTCGATATTCTTGATTTTAGATATTTAATCAAGACGCAACGTATTTATGACACAATACGCAGTGCCTTGATTAAATAGCTAAAATCTGAAATCGAGAATAATTTTTTGATTTTTTTTGTATAAATTTTAAAATAAAAATGTCTATTCCTTTAATTTGTTTAAGAAAAAAAGTTATAAACTATCTATAAAGGATTGAAAAAAACACACAAAAAATAAAAATAATTTAAAAAACATTGTTTTTAAAAACATAAATTGCATGTAAACGTATTAACAGATTTTGCAATAATTGTAACAAATTTAAGATAAGCGTTTACTTTGTAATATTATTGAATAAAAAAGACCTCTCAACAGGTCAGATATTCGTATTTAAAATATATGTAACCTGATGAATAAATTTTAAAATGAGATATTTACATACAAAAATGTAATGAAAAACGCAAGAAAAGATATGACAAAAAATGGTGAAATTTGCTCATTCTGTTAGACAATCGCCTTAACAAAATAAGCTCTCTACACTTATTTATTCATTTTCATGAAAGCTGTATCGTGCTGTAAGATGTTTAAATTCGTAATAGTAGTTTTAAGAATAACCAACATATTTCACAATTATTGAAAAAATAAATATTTTGATTCAGTCTCGTTCACTTTTTATAAATACGCCCCGGCAAATTACAAATAAGGGTAGAGATTAGCCCTAAGGTTCGGTTGTTGGAAAACGGCTTACGTCCTAGTTTTACAGGCTCGAGCGAGCGTTCGAAACCTTGCGGATCTCGAGAGCTCCTCAAGACCCGTTCGCGGTGTGGTTGTATCTCAATTCCAATTTTTTAAATATTTCAACAACCTTTTATTTAGAATTAACTTCGATTTCTTTCAGATTATCTCCCATATTTGACAATTGAGATTATGTGAAAACATTTTCACGTGTAATGAAGAGGAAACATTTGAATAAAGAATGACTGTTATCTATTGAGATAGCATTTATTATTTATTATAAAGAAATATATTTTATGATATAAATGATATAAATTTTTAAAGTACTTTGCAGACGATTTGAATACAATTAAATGAAAAATAAATCATTTTCACTTCTATTTTTCCTACACAGGAAAAATGATTTTTCTTCACTGGCACTCAAAACGTTGCTTTCAACTACCGGTGAGGTCTTTTAACTGATTGAGCCATTATAACATAGCAGTTTCCAAATTTCATGTACATATGTGTGATATGTGTGGTTATGATTGTCCATTGTTAAAAACAATATGTTATTGTAATTCCTGTAGGTTGACTTATAGTATTAATCATTTTATATACAGTGTAAAATATGTTAATAACGAGAATGCACTTGATATAAACTACTATTTATTTAATTATAAACATATTTCGAAGCTAATGGTCCCTGCACCAGGATATCTTGTATCTTTGTTTTGGTCCCAAAACTTGTTACTAATTCAATAAATAGCGTTCAAAGCGTTTTCTCGTTACTAAAATAAATAATGTTACCACATAGGCATTTTGCAGTTATTGAAGAAATTGTTATAATGTTTGAGAGATATTATTTCTTTCAAAAACAACGATGTTGAAGATATTTTTGAGAAACTGCATATAGAGGTTTTTTAAATTAAATCTATTAAGACGAGAATGGAAACAAAGATAATAAATAGCACAGTATTAAAAAAGATTAAACAGTGGATCAATAAGAATCACTTTTGCATGTGTAAAAAAAAAATTTAATATCCGTTCAAAATAGAGGCTCAAATCTTGAAATAGATTTGTCACAAAGTCCAAATTTGTCGTAAAATCAAACGGTCAACGTAGTGTTGTGCTGAGGCATTCTCGCTACAAAAGAATCTTCTTCTTCTTGTTCTAGATCATAGATCTGTGATGAGTGGTACCCCAGCTATCTTTCCATCCCTTTGGCGGTCTTCCTGGCATGCGATATCTCGCGGGCGATCGCATGGGGTATTCTTGTACCACCCCTTATGAGTTTACTAAATATTTTTTCGGTGCAATTTTTTGTTCTCTATACACTTCTTAAATAAAGAGCTTTAATTTGTTATAAATATAAAATAACTACATATTAAAATTGAAATTTTACAATGAATATGATTTTCATTAAAATATATTTTTCAAAGTATATTCTGGAGTCATTTCCATCATGGAACTATGATTGTTCGAATTTCCATGAATGCGAAGAATTTTACATCGTAGGAATCCGTCAAAAGTATATACAGTGTTGTGCAAATGTATGCATCATTTATCAAGGATTCCTTCCTCCGTCTCTCGTTTTTACATGACGAATCATACATACGTGGCTCTTCAGCAGTCGGACCAATATGCTAACGACATTTTGACGCAGTTTCACGTACGGACATATGCGAGATTTTTTACATTCATATCTAATTGCTTTTTTTGTTTGCGTATTTATTTATTTAGAAATATTTAAACTGCTTTGAAATATGAATATGCATTCATTAATCAATATTTTTGTACAACGTACCATTTTTTTTCTTATCTAATAGTAATAATAATCTTATAGTATTAATATCAATAGTTTTGGAGATAAGCGACAGCAAAATTTGCGTTTCAAATATAAAATATTCAGTTAAAACAAGTGAAATAAAATTATTGAAAACTTGAAAAATTCTGGTTCTAATTTCTGCATGTTTTTAATCATTTTATTTGATGTTTTTTAACGCTTCAGTAAGCAGAGGCCTAATTAGCCTAACAAGCGAAACACATGACAAATAAATCATATAGACCAATTGTGACCTCACCGGGAATCGCACCCGGAACCCTCGGGTGAGAAATCAGTGTCATACCCACTGCTAAAAAGGCCGCCAATTTTATTAAGACATTGATGTTTAAACTTTTTTGGTTCATATTTTAGACAGAAATTTAAATGTAAAGTATTAAGGACGTATCTTTACACTCAAATATATTAAACTTTAAACTCAAATATAATTTTATTGTACAACATTTTTAAAATTCTTTCTGAAACAGACAAACATTATAATACAATTGAATAAGCGCAAAATGAAGCATAACACGTATTATAAAGTATAAAGATGTAAAAATTGTATAATATCCTAAACTAAAGAAACGAAATAAACTAAACAAATGAAAACTGAGAAAATAAGTTTAGAACAAGGGATCAGTAAGTACCTATTAAATATGTATAATGGTGATTATCATTTTAATTAAAATCGCTTTATATTAATTTTAAATAAAATAAAAATAAATCCTTCTTCTTCAAACACAGCAAAATTATTTTGTGGTGACATTATAATTATAATTTATAGAATTAAACTTTGTTTACACCACTTTTTTATTACTGAAAAAATTCAACATATGCAAATAGTTATCTTTTAAATTCATTTTCATGTTAAGTAGGTACTTTATACTATTAATTTTCCATATATAACTTTTTAATATTTTGATTATCTATACTTCGATTTTTAAATTTTATCTTTGTTATCCTGACGAAGAAGCCAATTGGCTTCGAAACATGTTGAATTTTTCAATAATAAAAAAAGCGGTGTAAACAAAGTTTAATTCTATAAATTATAAAAATAAATCAACTAATTTATTTTACATATGCCCAAAATATATAAATTCCGTCAGTGAAATTATGCATGATTTTATTGGCAATATTTAAAATTGCTTATAAACCTTTTTTTATCGGCGGACGCAAAGTGTCCCTCCCCGACACCTGCAGATTATGAACAGAGAATTAGAAGGTTGTTGTTTGCTAAAGCCTATGTTAAAGTCTCCCGAAATGGCGTACCACCTGTTCATTGTATAAATAAACTTGTTTTGATACAATTTACGGTTGGTTACCCGGAGTTAACTTGGAAATTGTTTTAGAATGGAAAATTAACTCTGAATTTGATATTGTAAAAGAGAACTTTTGCAAGTCAACGTAAAACAGACTTAACACACACACACAGGTATCATTTTTATTTATTTATTTGCATATTTTAAACACACTGGCAATTTTATTAATCGATATGACCATTAATTTGTGGTGCAACGTGATTATTTTAATTTACATCAAACTGAACATTGCACTACACGCTAACTAACTAACTAACTAACCATCACGCCGTTTCCCCGCAGGATTAGGCAGAGAGGATTGAACGCCACACTCTTCTATCCTGGCACACCACTTTTGCTTCGGCCACATTCATACATCTTCTCATACAAGTTCTACGGTTGTTGCGGCTTTTAACAGGGCCATCCTCAAACACTTGTTGTATCTGATGGTGCCAGGTATGATATCATTCGCGGACGCCCTCTATTTCTGTTGCCTTCAATACTCGCCTCATATATTTTCTTAATCATCCTTTCCTCGTTCATACGTTCCACACGACCAAACCATCTCAGCACTCCTTTCTTTATTCTATCTACCACACTACAGCCAGCATTGCATTCACGTCTAATTTGTTCATTCTTTACTCTAATGACCAAAGATTTTCTACACAAGCGTCTTAGTGACCGCGTGTTGAGTTATTTTGTCAGCAATTATGAGAGTCTGTTTCTCGCGAAACTAAAGTAATGACAAAATTGCGACAACGCTTAGTTCAAAAATAAATATAATAAAATAAAATACTCTAGCAATTTATTTATTTACATTTTATACTTATAAAATTAGTCGTTATTCTATTGAAATTCATTTCTAATATGTCTACGGGAGGTACAAACTAGGGATGTATCGATTCGCACTTTTGCCGATACGTATCGAAGAAAAGTATCGATGATACCGATACCAATACCGATGCGGACAGTGAAGATTTCAAATTACTTGTACAATATTATTTAGAATGTTTACTTTATAATAAAATTTTAAAAATTGTAATTTAACAGAACATTACGTTCAGATTATTACATGAGTAGCTCGTTGGTGAAGTGGTCATGACGCTCGTATCGTGATCTGGTGGTCCGTGGTTCGAGTCCCATTCCAAGACAGCAGCAATTTATTAATATTTTTCATAAAACAGGCTGGGTGATGCGACATGCATTCCGTTTTCGGAATAAAATTATGAAACGCGGGGGTTCCCCGAGCGTAGATAAATTGTGCCGCGTTTAAACATGAACGAATCAAGCGCGTAGATGGCGCGTTTACGCATGGATTATATACAGTGCGAAATTCAAAATGTATCGGTGTATCGGCAAATTAATATCGCCGATTCCGATATATCGGAAAACCCACGATATCGCCGATATATCGGTATCGGTGTCGGATACATCCCTAGTACAAACCGTTATTTTACCTGTCAATAAAAAGGGCAATATTCAACAAGAAATAAGTAGAAAAATAAAATCGGAAAACGCTTATCTCATTTTGGCGTGTGGAGCCAGATTATAGGTCTTTGAGTAAAAAGTCGTGCGTAGGATTAATGGCCCTATATGGGCCCAATATTTCAGTTTATTGTCAATCATTACTCCTAAATATTTTATTTTATTAATCTCTTCATTATTTGAAAAAATCAATATGAATAATCAATAAATAATAATACTATTTCTTTAACCAATAATCACGAATTTTCTTTGAGAGTCATTTTATATAAATTAAATGCTGTTAATGGCTGAATATTCCCTGAGAAAGCATATTTTGGCGTTTTTTTCTAAGATGAGTGAGTTTTTATTATTCATTTACGTTAGAATATTTATGTGCTAGACAACCATTAGACAGCCAAAATCTGTTTATATTATGAATAATATTTACAATAATTAAGAAAAAAAAAAGTTCTTAGTGTCTTAGAAAGAATCAGACACTTAAAATTATGATGATAAAACTGTACTGAAATAATTAAGAAATGTTAAATATTTATAAAGTGTTAAAGCTAGAATTATGGCGATAAAACTGTACTAAAATAATTAAGAAATGTAAAATTTTTATAAGGATATAAATTTTTAAATTTGCGACAAATTTTTACGTTTTATGATAAATTTAAAAGGCTTTTTATTCGTGTAAAGTGATGTTTTTAAACAATATATTTTATTAACTCCCGCACTTTCAACCACTATTTAATTTCTATTTAAAAATAAAAATTTCAAAGTATGAAATTCGTCAGCAAATGACGCAGTTTTAAAATCCGATTCATTTCCGGTTTTCCTCTGGCATTCTTAGCACATGTTCAAGCCACCCCAATTGTGATTTTTCTATGTGAGGGAGTAGGAGTTCCACGCCGAGTGTGTGCCTTATGTCGGCACTTCTCACTCTGTCCATCAGTGTGACTCCCGCTATCCCCCTTAGAAAAATTATCTCGGCAGCCTGGATCCTTGCTCTCACTCTCTCCGTCAGGGTCCAAATGATGGCCATATATTAGGGTGGGCCTGTACACAGATTTGAATACAATCAGTTTTGTCTTGACACTAGTTCGGATTTCCTTTTCACCGCACTATACAGAGAACGTGCAATTTTCATAACGCCATTTCCAAACGGCTTGATGTCGTCACTTTTAATACGACTATTATTTCTTTTAGACTTTTATTTTTTTGTATGCGCGCCTATTGCGCGCCTAACAAAAAAGAATAACATCAAAAATACCTATATCCTTTATTTGCTAACATATTCGCGTATGTACCCAGGATATTTTCAGCACAAGTCAAAGTAGCCACTTACAGAATGCCTCGAGCCTCGCTTTGGGCACAACAAACACATTAAGAAGTTGTATAAGAACATAGTACAATCAATTTCATCAAAAGATTCGTTGAATTACTCCAAAAATCGCAAATCTCGAGAGCCGAGCGCGCCGAGATTGGAAACAAGTGAGTACCCGGGTACTCAAATATTTTTTGCAAAATATAAGTCTCGTCATTCGTCAAACGTGGGCCGTTCGTAATACTTGTGCAAAGGAAGCTCGGATTAAGTCTGACTTACAGCGGGTCTTTGTTGGTGCGGTGGAGGGTAGGCGAGGGGGATGATGGGGGGGGATGCTGGGGGGGGGCTGTAGGACCCTTCACGGAGCCGCGGGTGTCGGGTCCACTTGGCTCAGAATGGAGCCCGCCATAGATATGAAGTCGGTCCCGATTCAGGCTTTCTCTTTGCTTTTTTGTGAAGTAAGAATGCTTTGAAATTTATATAATATCGCGGTTTCGTCTTATCGATCTTGACGCAGAACGAGATTAACGGAAAGAGATAAAATATGTATCATCGTAGTGATGCGGATTGAAGAATGGCGGTTATTCTTGACCCGGTAAAGCGACGCTTCACTATGATTTGATAATAATTCTAAGACTCGAACGTTTTCTTGTGTAGGTCCCGGAAATTATCTATTCACTGCCCGATATACTTAACACCATAGACATGTATATAAATATAGACTAGTCATTAAAAAACAAACCTGAGACATCTAGTCTCTGCTGTCTTCTATTACGTACTAAATGTATCAGTCAGAAAGAGATAGAAATTATAATACCATGTATAAGAAAGGACAATTAAACACACCGTGATACACGAAATGCACATGAATTTATAGCGAATTGCGGTATTTATTCATTAGTCTTTTCTGTTTATTTCTTATAGCGCAGCATACGTGTAAAAGAGATACAAATATAAACAGGGTTGTGTATTGTATTAATATTTTATACATATATCGCGCGGAAGTGTATACATTTCTGACACCCCTAGACCAACTCCCGCAGTGTGCGTCTATGTTCACAGTAATTCGTGTGGTCGTCCTGTGTAGCAGATATTTTGTTTTGTAACTAGTCTATATTTATAGTACGTCTATGCTTTATAAAAATTATTTTTAGATTATTATTAATTACATGGTATATATAAAACTATGATAGATTTAAATATTATATATATACACAGCACACTCAAGTAGGTAATTCAAATATTCCAAAATCAAACAATATTCTGACAAAGTCATAGATACAAGCTTTTAATAGAGCGTGCATTATGGAAAGGTGTGGGAGAAGGTGGATGTGTTCAACTGGTCCTGTTCATAAAGATCGAACAGTATATATATACGACATAATTATTCTTTAAAGACACTAGAAATAAAGTAAATAAATAAGTAAATAGAAAGAGGGGGCGACCGTGGAAGACGTGGCACGACCAGATAAACTAGATTGGAAAATGGGCCTGTTAACAACCGTCGTGCTTACATGCGAAGATGTATGCATGTAGATGAGGTTGTGTTGTATGTCAGGACAGGAGAGTATGGCCCTCTATCCTCTCTGCTTACCCCCACGCGGAAACGGCGAGATGGTAAGTAAGTAAAAATACTTTAAAAAAATTAAATCTACACGAAAACAATATCTTTTAAACGAGAGGGAGGTAGAAACCAAAAATATTTTAGAATAACTAAGTAGATTTCAAAATAACGATTTATATGAAGGGGGGGTAAGGTTAATTCGTACAAAAAAAGGCATGTTTTTGTGAATTTTTTGTAACGACACAGTTAAAATTTCTTTATTAAAACCACATTAAAGTATCACATTTGAAGAATATTGTGTAAAATTTTCAAGACGAAATATTAAAAAATACGGCAATGGCAGCAATTATTCGGACGTGTCTCGGAACAAAGTAGAATTGCGGTGTCCATCATAACTTGGTGCTAGATCATCTGAAATCAAAAAATCAAAGTTCATTCGTTAGATAATAGATTTTCCCAGGTAACGCTGGGAGGGTTTTTTGAAATTTTAATTTTTCAATTTTTTGGAACACTTTGAAGGGAAAAACGCGATTTTTTGCGAAAAATATCGACTAATTTGTTATTAAAAAAAAAAAATTAATAACAAATTTTAAAAAAAGTCTCCAGCGTTACCTTGTAAATTATGTACAGAAATAGTATTCAAAATTTCAAAAGGATCGGTGCAGTAGTTTTGAAGTTACGATGGACACCGACTTTGAAAACGTGAGATGTGGGGAAAACGCTTTAAAGTTTTGCACACTGTAAAATTAAAAATAAAACTCAACACTTATTTTATACTTACAAATAATCGTCGATGCCATGTTCACACAGCAAAGAGCTTTCATCATCAGCATATTTTTGTCCTTGTCGAGTATCGCTCAAATGTTCTTAATTTCGTCAATTTTGCTCCGATTGACTTGAAATTTTGACACAATATTCTTGCGATGTTATACATTCATTTAAAAAATTAAAAATAAAATGCAAAAAAAAAAGTTAAAAACCTTACCCCCCCCCCTTAAAGAAGCGTACTGATAAAAATTTTCGCACAGCGATTTAGAAGTAAGGATGAAACGATATTGCCACCCAACATGTCCGCTGTATAGGTTAAAAAAGGTTTCTCGAGATTGAAAACAAAATGTCGCCGAAATATGAAAGTGAACAGAAAACATTATAAGAAGTAACGTAGTAAACTCTGAAAGGAAAATCCAAAGCTGTAATTTATAGCCCTCCGGCCATATGTCTTCTCACAACTTTTTTGTCTTAGAAATTGAGAGAAAGATTATACGGAGGTATTTTTCTGAAACAGGGGCGTCAGTCAAAATGGTTAGTTCAATTTAACACAGGAACACTTAATCATTTATTTATGACTAAAGAAATAATGTATTATAATGTTAATGAATGTCTTTTAAATAAAATTGTATTTAAATTAAGATAAATTATATAAGTCTCATAGAGACGAATATATTTATATGGGAAACGTGTATGAATGTCTTTATAGGATGGCCCAGGGCTTGTGACCTGTATTATGATACTTTACACAAAACAAAGTTCATCAATTCCGCCGTAAGAACATCCACACCAGTTGTATATGTATTCTAAATCAGTAAACTTGGATAAAGTATTTGAAGAAACTATGCGAGAGATATCTATAGTCCTTCCCATGACACAGTATACGTAGATTTTGTTGCTGGTAATGATACATCTATATTTTTAATGTGTATATTATATAGAGAAGAATCTATTTATTTGGGAAACGTGTATGTAAGTCTTTATAGGAAGGCTCAAGGATTATGACTCGTATGAGCTGGCTAAAATATTTTTTTTACTGTGGACGTTGTTTTTTCAATATTTTTTTTAAATTTCGTTCCAATCTAATCTTGAAGTAAAAACGTGTTTTTGTAATAAAGCGCGATTTATTTACTAAGACGTTATACTTTTTTTGTGTATTAAATTTTACCTTTTCACAATTGTCTCAAAACTTACAAACTCGTATTAATTTTATTAAGCAAGTCCAGCGGTTTGGAACCAGCCGTGTAACCAAGCCGTGTACCAATAAATTTATGTTAGTTCATGTGTATGTATTTTGGTAGTCTGTACAACAACATGCTTAGTACAATTTATGTACTTGGGAGCTTTATTTTTAAATGCAGCTGGATATGAAGCTTAAAACCGTTGAATTGGCATTGCAAATACCACTATGAACAACTAAACAAGATGGCAGAATCGCTCTATAACCAGGCCAGAAAAAATCCATTTGATGAACACACTCTGGCCCTCGTTATGTAGTAGGAAGAACAGAAGTTCCGGGTCCGATTCCCGATGAGTTTATTTATTTATTTAAACAGCAAATTAACATATTAACAAATATAAAATAATTAATGAAATTACCTGCTTCTTGATTAAGATAAATTTTAGATGTCTTAGAGAGACGAAGCTATTTATATAAGTATGGAGTATACGGAGTCTTTCTTTTGGCATTTACAGGACTTAAGTAATGTAATGTAATGTAATGTAAAAAATGTATGTATGGTATTTATGTACCTCCTTTACTCGGCATCTATTATTGAAATGTGTCATTACCGTGAGACAGAATAGAGATGACTTCTATATTTTTGTGTATGTATGGAGCGAGGTACATATTTACCATATAAACTTTTTCTTCTTTTGCTTGTGTTAGAACTAAGTCCTCTTGTTTCTCGGCTTCTGATCCTGGGATATGGAAGACCAGTTATTCCTCCATCGATTTGGTGGTCTTCCTGGAGGTCTACTGCTTGTAGGTATCTCGTTCTACGCTCTTCTTACTACACTTGTCAAATCTGCTCTGTCCACGATGATATTTCTTCTCCATCGCACGACAACTTCGACATTGCAGATCTTTCGAATTTCGGAGTTCCGTACTCCGTCTCTGTCTCTGATGTTACTCCCACGATGGGTCGGAGAGTTTTCATTTCGGTGGTTCTGAAGAGATTCTTCGTTTTTGTGGTATCGGCTCTTGTTTCAATGCCATATGTCATGATCGTTCTTACATACATAGGTTTTATATATTTTCATTTTACTCTCCATTAAAATGTGTTTGATTCTCCACACAGTAGTTCTTAAGCATTCCGCTACAATAGTGGCAGCATTATTTGCTTGTTCTTCAACTTGTTCATAAAGTTGATATTTCTAATTGTTCTCTTGTTCATTCTTTTTGTATTATTTTTTAACATGCCTATGTTTTTCTGCTAATTATTAAGTTTCTTTTTCTTTTGTTTAAATTTTTTATTCTTTCTTGTTATATAATTTTTAACATGCCTTAGTTTAATTCATAAATATTTATCATTACTATCATATTTCTAAATGTGGAGACCTTTAATTGGCCATCTATATTGTATCAATGTTTTTTACGCTTCTATGTTGTGCTGTTGGTCTTCCATGATTATTAAATAAATAAGTAAATAAATACTTGATATTTCAACGCCCAAGTACTTGAATTGCATTACTTGCTCTATTGTTTTATATACAACTATCCAAATTTGATAGATGGTGGAATCAGTGAACGTAACATTATGCACGTATTTGTGAGACATGTATAATCTAACTTAATTAATGGTAATCCCTCTGGAGACAAACCCCACTAATTGCGTTCTTAAAAATTTGAATATAATCGAAAAATATTTTGACCTGATTCTGTTCTGCTGTTTTGTTAGTTTCGGAGTTTTCCTAAAATACTGACGTAATTATATTTTCGTTGCTGAAGCTCAGGAAAACAAAAGATTTGCCAGATTGCCCTTTCAGCTATTCACTGAATTATTAATGAACCCTTAGAGTGGGCACCTGAAACCTTACGAGAAACCACCGGTTGATGGGTGAGGTAAGAAAGCCTCACTATTTTTCAACCCCTATTTTTAGAATATTTTGTATTATGGAATTTTATACGTTATCATGCAAATATAACTCACTCGGCACATAAAAATGTGAAATATTATTTTTATGCATCCACTACTTTAACAACATACTCACTTTTTTTTAAGGGAATAAGGAAGTTTTTGATTGTCCTATTTTTTACTTTTATACAGGTTCACTTATCTGTCAGCCACCAATCTTCGTAATCAATATTTACCCACTTTCTGTCCGACAATCGCTCTGAAATTTTGGTAGAGTGAAGTACTCCGGAAGACAGTACAATAGTCATTCATTAATTTAACAAAATCAGTTTTATTGGTTGGTCATGTGGAACGTACATATGAATGAGGAAAGAAAGGTTAAGAAAATATATGAGGCGGGTTTTGGCTCGTCGGAGATGAAATTTTAGTTATGCCATGAAATCGTGGGCACAATGCAACGGAATCTTTCACACAAATCTGTTTTTAACTTTATTACGACCATTTGGCAAAATCCTCCCGATGGTTTTAAATTTTGGTGTATAAAAAGCTCCACAGATCCGTCTCTTTGCCGACGTAGAACAAGGATCTGTAACCTGCGGATACCTCTTTAGTTGTCAGTTCTTGCGGCTGGTTCATTTCGCGATTCCTCGCGTTCAAATAGTTCTGCATTTCGTTGTACTTTGTGCGCGCACTTGAGTACACGCACTCTATTTTTTTAATTCACACGCTTGAAAAATGACGTCGCATTAACCTTCGGAGGAAACTTTATTTTGAATTAACGTCTCGTGACGTGTTATTATCAGAGTGAAAATTGAAGTGCCGGATTATAGTCTGCGAGCGCAATATCCCAGAATGACTTATCGCACGTATTTAATAATAATTTTAATTATATCATGCTCCCGCGAGCCTCGGAACCATGAATTCTAAATTTGATTATGGGGAGAAGGCTGCGCTCTGAGCACCCCCCCCCCTGTCCTATTTACTATGTGGAATATTAATTCACTTATATTAAAAGGAAAAGTGTATCGAATTTCAAAATCTTTTCAAGGCCGTTAGAGTTTACTGGGATTTTTCGCCAAGTATATACGATGTTTCAGATTCCATCGCAGGGTCCATCATCAGGGATGATGGGTTGCTGATAATTCTTTTTTGAAATCTCCTCTGAGTCTATGACACTCTGACAACTTTAATTCTTCGGTATGGTCTCTATACTACACTGTTCACTCTGATAATATTTAAGAGTCCAGCAAAAAATTTTAAAATTCATTTCTTTTAACTCATAGCGTCTGCTTGTCTGCCGATAAAACTTTGGATCGATTTTTAACACTTTTTCCGTGATTCAATCGAGCTGAAACTTTGCAGGCAGACTCGTGGCGACGATAAAAATGATCTAACAAATTTTCGTTTAAAAAAATTATAATTATGGTATAATTTTGGATTTTTCGAAATTTTTAATTACTCCCTTTCGTAGCGTCGCCCGACTCGATGCGATGCGATTTTTTCCTTCGAGGTTTTGTAAACTCCACTGTCTATGCTAGAAAACCACAAACAATTCCTGAACTTAAAACAGTAATCCAAAGCGTTTTTATTGTAACAGTTACATACATTGTGTAAAGTGATCACTTAAGCCAGCCGTACGATAGTAAGCCCTATGAACACCCAAAGACTTCCATACCTACTCATCTATAATCAATATATATATATTGATTATAGATGATTATATATATATATATATATATATATATAAAGAAAACCGTGTTTCCCTACCCGCCAAGTTTTCACCACAATCAGCCACAACCACCCACCAGTGGTTATGGTGGTGGATAGCCCTTGGTGTCACATCGAAAATATGCTAGTTTGGTGGGGGTGGCTGTGCGTGGGTGGGAGTGGGTGACGAAAATGTGCTTTATAGAACATTTTTTTGTTATGGGAAGGCTGTTAATGCTTCAGATTGTTTCAAAATAGGTGCACCAAAAGTGTCGGTGAGTCTAAAAGGTTCCGGAGAAACCTGCTCTAGAAAGTTCTGGAAGGAGAAAGTTCTAGAACATTCTCGAAAGTTTTATAAGGTTCTAAACTGAGTGGCGGAATGTGTCGGTGTGTCTAGAAGGTTCCTGTACATTCGATAAATTTCTTGAAAGTTATGGAAGGAGAATGTTCTAGAAGGTTCGCGAAAGTTCTATGATGATCCAAACAGTGTACTAAAATCTACGCGTGCGAAGCCGCGCGGGCACAGCTAGTATATCTTGAAAACTAAATTAATTACTCTACTTATAACTAGAGTGCTTATTCGATTATTACAAGTGCGTCAGCTCTTTTCGCTGTGGCACTTTTACTAACTGTGTTATGTATTAATACGTGAATTTGGAAGGTAATTCCAGCATACTCGCAAGTATTAGCTCGGAGCCAAGTAATTTGTTGCTAAAAATTGATTACAAAGTATTAATACGAAAACTTTGTTACAAAGTCTTCACATATATAAAAGGCGAAGGTCTCTTATCTTACGAGCTCATAAAACTCAGCTGAACTGACTTCGCACACATCTTCAACGAATTGGTCATTCTCTAGGAAGGTTTTAAGATCTATATATCATACATGGGTAGTGCAGTTATAAAAATACTAGATTAGAACTGAAACTTTGTACGGCAGACTTTTACAGTTTAATAGTAATATATGTATTAAAAAATGTATTGGGACGTATATCTCTGATCGATAAATTTCTCAAAAATAATTTAAAGATTCACAAGTGTACTAATTATTTGGCTATGGATATTTTTTTTTTTAAATAGTGATACGAAAACGGAATACGTGTCACATCAATATTTTTACTATTTTCAAACTAAGCTAAACGCTTGTCCTTTGATATTAATAAGGGTTTACTAATTTTACATACAAATTATACAGAATCACAATTTGATAAATTAGAAATTTTGGAAATTAGAAGTATAAATAGTAAATTGAATGTTATAAATATCAGGTTCTTTTTGCAAATAGTCATCTTTTAAATTTATTTTCATGTTAAGTAGGTACTTTATATTATCATTTTCCATATATAACTTTTTAATATTTTGATCTATACTTCGATTTTTAAATTTTATTTTTGTTTTCCTGACGAAGAAGCCTTTGGCTTCGGATCATGTTGAATTTTTTCAATAAATAAGTGGTGTTTACAAGGTTAATTTATATAAATTATTAATTATTTATTTACATACTCATTTTTTATACACTTCCATG
Organism: Agrypnia vestita; assembly: GCA_016648135.1. Lineage (NCBI taxonomy): Eukaryota > Metazoa > Arthropoda > Insecta > Trichoptera > Phryganeidae > Agrypnia > Agrypnia vestita. The sequence goes on from JADDOH010010552.1 coordinate 26,420, forward strand.
GACGTAGGGTCTCAGAGACTTTTATAATTCATGGCTGAAAGTCAAAGTAAATTTTAGGAATTTGTGTTTAGTTTATGTATTAATTTTAATAACCTTTTATAATATTTTATTTAGATAATGTACTTTTTAATCACTGACGATATGAAATCATTTTTGGAAACATAATAATTTAATTATATCTTAATCAACAAAAAATAAACTTCTTACTAACTTAAATGGAAATTATGACATGAGGTAAAAACGGGGTTTCTGATACCCACTTCCACAGTCGACCAGAAAAATTAATTTTATTTTTATATTAATGAGACATAACACTAGGTATAAAATATATAAGGAACAATATATTACTTATTTTGTACTTACCCCAATATTAAGGGTATTCAGCCTATTCTAGCTACATGCATACATTTAATGTTTTAATGTGATCATGCGCAAGTGGCGAACAAGCAAATAAAATAAAATTGGTAACAATTGTTATCGATGTAGTAAGTACTCTGCATCATGATTTTGTTATTATAAAAACATCGCAAATTTAAAGACGAGTTTTGCGGTTGTTATGGCTAAGAAAATTATCATAAATAAAGAATTAGTGGTTCAGATAATTGTCAAAAAAATAGCAAAAAATAGCAATCTGAGATAATGAATATATTTTCATGATTATCAAATCAAACAAACCTAAACCTTTCAAAATGAGGATATCTTCAAAAATAATGGACTTACTGTAATTAAATATTAGTGCTTTATAAAATAGCAAAGTTGAAATTTAAATGACGAATATCATGGCTTGAAAAAAATGATTTGTTGGTAGTCACAAGTCTTTCCATGACAAGCGCATTATATTGCAAAAAATGTCTCCTGCCTAGACAAAATGATGTAGTCGTGCTCTTGTTCAAATCTCTGTTCGGCTTCTCACACTCTGTCTTGATTAAAACTGTCCTGTCTGCCAATCTTGGAGATTCGGCAATCCGGTTTGTATGACCGCCTGGGGAATTCCCGTCGCAGTTCTTGTCATCCCAATGGATTGGTACAATTTATCCTCCTCCATAAAAGCGAACAAACCAGGGATGACTTCATTCGATAATTGAAATATCACAAGTATTATGTTTCATGCCATTGACCGGATCTAAAGTCGAATAACAAATTCGTTCAGTTACAAAAAGATTACTAGTAGATTAATACGTGTTTATCATTAAGTTGGATGGGAACATGTTATCTCTAATTGAGTTTAATTATCATCTTATATTTAACTTCTCGTGTTTCGAGTAGTAAAATATAAAATGATATTACATATTATACTTCTAGATGAGAACATCAGAATCTCTCAGCGAGAAGTTAAATATTATATTGACGACTATTGAAATAGAAGGTAGAACAAAAAAAGACATTTTTTTATAATATAAACCAAAATAAATTAAACAAAGTCTGTAGAAGTAAAAATAACGTCATATAAAAATGAAAAATATAAGTATAAAGTATAAAAAATCCAAAATACTGAATAAACCGATAAAAGGCAAAAATCAAAATAGATCAAAATATAAAGATGAATGGGAGTGAGAGAAAGAATGGTGAAGTAGCTGGGATTGAATGTGATGGAGTGTAGCGTGGTGAGGGAAGTGTATATGTGCAATAAATTATGTGTGTTAGAGTTAGTACGCATGTGTAGATGGTTGGTCAGAGTCTATACATAGAAACGTGTAATACAGATTCTTACACGATTTTTAAATGACAATATTAAATATATCAGTGTCGTTAAAGTTATTATTATGGATCTTATATACTCGAATTAGGCATCCCTCACTTATCCCGGTCCAAAATACTGGACTTCTACGATTCCAGAGATCCCTTAAGGTAGTCATGTCCAGAAATGTGGACTTGCGATCGCACGTAAAAAACCCTTTTATGTATTCTAGCTAATTTTATGTATTCTAAATCGTAGCTGTGAGAGGTAAATGAAACACTATAAAATGTTTTAAATTTTAGTTACCATAAAAAGTTACCGGAAACAAATTTAATTGTAGTACTCTTCATAAATTCCCACTAAATGTTTCTGAATCTTCGCTGATCTTTTCGTAATTCTTGAATAACTTGTCTCTCATACACGTTACTTTAATCGCTCAGGTTCGCACTAGAAAACTTCTCGCTCATCAGTAGGTACTTTCTTGATATACTTCCGGAATTTTCTTGGAATCACATACGCGCTAACAATACAAGCTGCATGATTTCGCTTTCTATGGCACTACCCCGTTATCAACTCTGATATACACTACGTGCAGCCGGTCGATCTCTTTTTATAGGTAATTCTCGATGTTTCCAGACTCTGTGAGAATAGTGCAGTTGATTCCAGATTGGACCATTCTAGAATCTTCAGGTGTATTCCAATTTTAGTGGAAAAGGTGTAGAGAGCTGTAAAATCTATTCTATCTTTTAAGTGTATTTTTTTCTGAGTAATACCATCTCGTAACTGTATTTTAAATGTTTATAAAAAAACTGATCACGATAAAAGGAGACAACAATATTTTTCATGTTTTCTGTTTATTTATCTACTAGCTGCAACCCATCAAAAATGACGGAACATGGAGAAGCGGCCGTGGCAACATGCGCGAAACGGCCGGTTCGGGTTTGGTGGCTCGTTCAGACCCCATATTTGGCCGTTTTTTAGCCGTGATCTCAAGCAAAATCACGGAAGTTACACGAAATTACGGTACATTCATGATTTTGCGTCCCGCAGCCGGCCGTTCATTCCTGGGCAATCCTGACTGTTAAAATGTGGGGCAAGCGAATGGATACGAAGTTCTGGGTGCATGGCACGATCTCGATGGACCGTGGAGACGAGCCAGCCCCGGTCGTCTGCGACAGTCGAGATCTCAACGAGATCTCAACGGTCGAGATCTCAAACGGGACCGCGTCAATTTACATTTTAAAAATCTGCAGTTCTCGATTGCGCGGCGAGATCTGCCGAACCCGCATCCCGCCGGCGCCGAGTCTCGGGAATTTTTAAATTTATGCCGAGAGTAACAAAGACAAAGCGCTCTGCCGGGTCTCCCGTCTCGCCCCCTCCCCCCGCCGGGCCGACTCACAAGACGATAATCAAATTGGAAATTGTTTCGTAGTCGGCGGCGGACCGTACTCAGCGGGCCCCGACACGCGTGTAAGGGATGCAAAATTAATCGTGTCAACGACCTCGTTAATTATTCGCCACTTCATCACGGGAACCTGCGATAATCGTTAATCATACGGATCCGGGCTCATCCCCCTGTCCCCTGTTATGTTTTTGACGTGGAAGCGTCTTAGATCGCCCCACATCAGGAAAATATTTGACCGAAATGCCGCGGTGGTGAGGTATTTTATTCAGTACCTGCAAACTTTGTATATTTTCACGGTACGTGACTATAGGAGGCAAATGATTCACCCGAAATTAATTAAAATTTTATTCGACCGTGGAACACTTTTTGTTATGCCGTTTCTATCGCGCCGATCATTTTCGAGAATATTCCGCTCAATTTCTGCACGTAAGTACGTCGTTTGATATCTGTCAGTCGGTTTACATACGCTGTTGACATTCATTTTATAGCTGGTTATTTCGCGTTTCTGTGTCACACTTGTCAAACATTAACTGTGTCGCAGTAGTCGGCCGGTTCCTTTTATAGATAAATGTCGCATCGCGATGTTTCAAGAATTTGCAAGAATAGCCCGGTCAATTTGAATCTGCGTAATCCTTGTAATTCTACCATCTGTTGACGATATATCTCGTAATATTTCTTTAAAATCATTAACGAATTATTCATATTTAATTTTTTTAAATATATGCTAACGTACAACTTGTGCTTCAAGGTACTGACGGCACCCGCCCGATACCTATTTACGCATTAACGTCAAACTTAATATTGAGTAAATTATGTGTGAAAACAAAATTTAAAAAACTTAACTGCCTTTCAAATGAATTGTACACGCACAGATAAATACACATACGCTGTTTCAATTAAATAATTATTATTGTGTATTATTTAGAATTGTAAAATGTGTGAATTTGTGAGTGTGCACAATTTCATGATTTAGGGGAATTTCGTTTTTATCTTATCCCATACATATATTTTTAGGCAATCATTGATTTTGATGGGTCCTGTGATGTTTGAGAATTAAGAATAAATATAAATATGTATGGGAAATAACTATAAAAAATATGTACAATTTTACTTTGGGATACAAGAAAAAATCTTTTTTTTTACTTCTTTTCTCTTTTCTTTTCGCAACAAATAAAAAGATCCAAGAATACACCAAAATCGTCCACAATGATACCACAAGATAGAAAGCCAAGATGGTGTCAATGATTATTTAATCTTTACAGGAGATCAAAATAACGTTATGCCAATATTTATTTTATTATCAAACGATTTTCAAATGCGTTGTGGATTAACAAATAAGAAAATGGTTGAGTAATAAAAGAAACATTGACAAAATCAGATTGACAACTAATATCGCCCTTTTTTATCTACCCTAGATAATCTCTAATCTTTTGTTAAGATTATTTAATTCTTACTATCGGAAATAAAATAATGATTGTTATTTTTGCTCCGCTCATATTCATGCCACCAAGATTTAAATGCACGATCCGATGTATTCTTGTAATTCTTCCCTCAGCTCCGCGAGTTGTCAACAAAATAAATTAAACCAAATTTGACAGCATTTCTGGAACAACACCTTAATTTTTTGACTTAATTTTTCATTACGGCAATGCCGGGATATTACGGGAACTGTTTACACGGCGAGGGTTCTCATGCAAATTAACTGCCGGATTTTGCATATCAAAGGCTCCGTTTTGGTGCCCGGTACTGTACCTACTTGTAAGAATACATTTTTACTGTCGTGTACTGTTTTTTGTTTTGTGTTTGAAGGTTTTTTAAAATCATTTTTCCCGCAAATCTTGCATCGAGACATAGTTTTTCACAGTTTTCAAGAAGAATGGCTCAGCATAGTACAGTACTAAAATATTTAAAAAAAGGTATATGGTACATTTCAACATACCGTATCGAAGATGCATACAAGATCTGTGTTATCTTAGTTGACTCACCCTATTTATTAGAGCAAATAGGTTTAAGCTGTCCTACATACAACGCGTTCAAATAATTTATTTTACCCAAACTTTGGTAGGACTAACTACTTATAAAACTTCTTTGTAACTCGTTCCACTTTAAAATACAATCTGTTAAATTTTACAAATAACCTAGACATTTTTATTGACAATTTGCTTTTATTTAAAATTAAACTCCGTTTATCATTATTGAAATAAATTTAATACTTTTTAATTGAATCCCATTCCCTCCCTCTTTATGCATTATCATAATTTAAATCTTTGAAATACTTATTATTTATCACATATTCTTATCATTTTTTTAACTTAGTTTTTTTTTTACCAGCTTAGATGAAACTTCACTGGTCATGATAAATGTATATATTTTTTTGATATTATATAATTATATTGTACTGCATGTTTCCCAAAATAAAATAAAATAAAAAAAGTATACATATTTAACTAATACCTATTTAATAATAATATACCAGACTATTGTTAGACCCTCGATAATGTATGGCTCCGAATTATGGATTACGTACAACTCCTACTCTAGGCAATTCGAAACAGCAGAAATTCTATGCTTAGATAATCAGCAGGAGTAATACTAAAATAAAGTTTCTAAAATTCACGCATTCTTGGTAGCCTGAGTGTCACAGACTCAAACAGTAAGCCGGAGAATCGACACTTGAGATGGTATGACCACATAAGACGGAGACCACCAGACCATAGAGTGCAGCAGGCAACTACTACAGGGCTTCATCGACAGTCATCCAGAGAAAGAGAAAAGAACTCCTGGATGACTCAGTGCTCCAAAATACTACAGAGAAACGGCCTGGATGAAAGCGATACCCAGAAACGAAGAAGATACAGCCTGATTACGAGAAAAGCCGACCCCAACAGCCTAGGTAATGAGTTGGGACAGTGCAAGGAGGAAGAAGAGAGGTATATGGTACATTTCAATGGTTCGAGTCTAGACTTATTGTGTTTATTTAGAAAACTTACCTGCCCATTATCACTCCGTCTTTCCGCTGGGGTAAGCAGAGAGGATAGAACGACACAAAATTATGTCCTGACACTCCCTCTTTCGATATTTGGTTTATCAGATCATGTATGACTTACACGAACACCCTCTGTTCCTGTTGCCTTCAATACTCGCCTCATATATTTTAAGGTTGAAACTAACAACTAACCAGTTTCATTTTTATTGAAACAAAATACAACCGTTGTATAAAAATATTTTTTGAATTGCCTAACTCTATAGCTTAAATCATTAATTTTAGTAATCCTAAATAGTAATTGAGTTTTAACAATAATTGTTCGATTGTGTAATACGTGCTAAACATAAACAAAATTCGCAATAATAGGTTAGGTTAGACTTCTCGTAGACCTTGAAACCCACGCCTTGTACACTTGTGCGGTGTTTTTGTGATACGTATAATATGTTTATTTATAACACAATTCATAATAAATTTTTTTATTAAATGCTTTTTCAGGGTAAATACATAAGCTACGGTCGTAGCGAAATCTGGTCGAATTCAACAAAAAATATAGTGGTGTTTAACCAAGTTATTTTTATTCATTTAATTATAATGTCCCACCACCAAGTATTTGCTTCCTTCGAAAATTAAAATTTTTATGTTGGTACCTATTAATTTTTTTCTAATTTGTACTATTATACTGTCAAAAAATAAATTTCTGTTAAAAATAATAAAAGAAATGAGTGTACCGGCACTCATTATATAGCACTCATTATAAGCAAAGGTAGCAATATCCAAGAAAATAAAAAAACATTTTGAATGCAGTCACCGAGGATAATTATTAATTTAAAATATACTGAATTCTAGATTTTATGCATCTATCCCTTCCAAATCCTTTTAATTTATAGGCTATGTTTTCTATAAAATCTCTAATTCATTAAATTATAAATTAGAAATCCTCGAAGACTGAATTAATTTTTTTTTTTGGATAATGCTGCCTTTGCTTTTATAAGAAAGAAATAATCATTTCAAGGTCAGATTTAAAAGTCCAACGCACAGGAATTCTTTGAATGACTCTCAGCGAAAAGCGACAATTGCCATAATTTTATACATAACTATGGACAGGGATGATTTTTGTCCTGATGAGTTGAGAAACATCTTTTTTTCTTGAACAAGGTTTTGTTGAATGAAGCCGGGCTGTTGTAAGCCTACTCGGAAAGGGAAGAAGAAAAGCTGTGTAAAAAGAAGAAGTGAATGTTCAAGTGGGGCGGGAAAACTTCTTAAAGGTCTGTTCTCTCCTTTCCTGCTGTTCGTCTCTTACTCGCGGATTCCAGAGATTCTACCGTTTAGAAATGCGCTACAAAATTTAAATAAAACGCCCGATTTAAAGGAATAAAAGATATAATATCTAATAATTATGAATTTTATGTGATATGTATGTATGTGAATGAAATCAACACCATAATAAACTATTCTTGCCGATAAATATGGATTATTTCAAAAAATTCATTAAAATTTTAAAAATTTTAGAATCTGAATAGTGGAAAATATTCTCTTTCATATATGATAATTAATATTAAATTTACGGGTACAACCATAACGTCACTTATTTTATTTTTAGATATAAAAATAAAATTATTCATAGGTATCCTATTAAATAAATTAAGTGAATCATTAAGAAGGATAAACAAAAAAAAATATTCGGAAAAATAAACGGTTATCACCGAATCTCGAACCCGGAACTTTCTCAATAACAATGTAGATACATATCTTACTGCGTGAAGATGAATTTAATCCATTTACATGCTTTTACTTAACTCTCTTTGTCTGTTTGTGGTGGAATCTTGTAATTGATTTTTTACCAACTTCTCGATTAGCTAGAGCTTTGAAACCTTCAACATTTACGGAAAGTGAAAGACTATGCAGTATGAAATAATAAAAAAATCGATATAATTTGGACATTAATTCGATTGAAATTAATATTTTTTCATTATTGGTGATCGCTCAACACGTCATCAAATTTTTTTTATTCTCTTTCTTATTTTATATTTCAGTGATATTTCAATAACGCTAAAATGTATTTTTAAATGTTTTTTTTTCAGAATTTATTTATTTATTTTTGATGTTGTTTTTTTTTTCAGAATTTATTTATTTATTTTTGATACATATTACATGCATGCGTATGCCAAACTGCACAGCAGTTTTACGGCATGGTTGCATTGAATATTGTTTGACAAGTTATTTTTCTATATTTTTTATAAGTAATAATTTTTTTATGAACATTATAGAATAGGTATCACAACACTATCAAAGATTCCAGTACGGCCTAGCGAAATCTACAGCTTTCGGGAAGCATCGAGAAACATCTATAAAAGCCTGGAAGCCACGAGAAAGTTCTCGCAAACACTGGAAACGCCTAGAAGGCTCGATATCAGCATTAGCCAGTATAAATAGGATCGCTTACGGGAGTTGTTGTTTTTAGCACGCTTGAAAGCGGCACGGAAGCGAAGGCAGCCGCGAGCTGCGGGCCAGGGTGGCCAAGCGAGCGATAATTCGAATAATCTGAAAAGTTCTTACGTAGCGAAATAAACCGGAGCGATTAATACGTGCGGACACGACACGTGACAATATTAAAAATGTTAAATTACTATAGGCATTATTAGATTTGTTCCCTTTGAAACTTTGAGCACAATTGATCTACGGCTGCAAACCCCCCCCCACGCTGGGGCCGCACGTGCACACGCGCGCACACCACGCCGGGGCACGCACACAGGCGCGCCGGGCCCTGTGTAATCACGTGTCATTCTGTATGAAGTTGGCCGCGATTGTTGCCAGCGAGCTTTTGTGTTTCCCTCAAGGAATTGTGAATAATTTAATAGATATACTATATCAGCCGCAAAATAAACACTCTACAATGGAGCAGTGTTCTCTATTCATCATCTTTCCCCATCATCGTTTTGAAATAAATATTGGGTTAATTCAATTTTTTGATGAAACCACATTTCGTTGCGATGCTGCAGTTAAGAACGAAGATAACCTAAAAAATAATAAATAAATTTAGAATTAATTGATAGTCTAATAAATAGAAAATTAAAACAAAAATTATTGAGTCAATTTTTATACCCATTTTCAAATAATAACATTAATGACAATAATAAATGGAGGAGAATAGATAACCTAACAAAATTGGTATCTAAATCTTTACCCAAGAATGTAAGACCTGCATTTTACACAAATATTAACATTGGTAAAATCCTTTCAAACAATAAAGGTATTAAAAATATTTTAGATAATTCAGGGATTTATCAATTAACTTGCAACTCCTGTCAATCGTATTATATTGGAAGGACATCGCTTAATTTAACATAAGAATAAAAGAAAACATGAGATGACTTGATAATAATAACTTCTCCGAATTTGGGAATTACCTCATAGAATTCCAATCATAATTTTTACATAAAATCAGGGATAAAATATTATATACTAATAATAATGGGTTAAAACTTATGAATAAGGAAATATAATATATTCGTAAAGCCATGAAAAATAACATTCCTCTAATTAATAATTAAATAAATTTCCCCTACAGTCCTCTGTTTGATTTAAAATTATCAGTTAAACCCAACATTTATCTTGGGTTTTGACACACATTTTTTTATTATAAATATTTTTTTATATACGTTTAATATATTTTTACTATATACATTAACACAAATAACACACACATTTTAACAACACCCCCTATATGCCTCACTCCGTCTCCCTCTCCCCTCTATTCAAATTCTTAATCCATTTTGATAATAAACTTAGTGCATGTTCGCTTTAGTTAAAGTTACACTCATGTGAAGAGTATTTTGTGTATTAGGTGTTGGTATTTTTAGTGATCATATACTAACATAAATAACATTTTATTTTTGTAATGATAGTTCACTTTTTTGCAAAAAATAGGTCAGAAATAATGAAAAAAATGCAAACTATGATATTGCATACCTTCGTAACTACTACTGATGTTAGGCCATGGTTGCTTGAAAATTTTCGACTTATTATCAAAGCAGGAATCCATCTGTAAAATCTTTGTTTCTATCTATGAGACATTCTTCACATATTTAATATAATTAGTCCATAACAATACATATATGTGTAACCGTCCAATTTTGCCTCATGTTGGATCTGGTGATAAAAACAAAATATTTTTTTTATGTTTCGTAAATGTTATGTTTCACACATCGACGATTTCAGGGTACATATTGTCCATGTTTTGCTTTCGATTAAGTGGAGAATTTAAAAGAGCTACCATCATTGTTAAAAAATAATAACCCATTAAAAAAAGAGTTTTTATTATACTTCCTTTCACATAGAATCAGGTTTCGTGCCTACTGCACGCGTCGGGGTCATAACCCATTTTTATTGATTCCAATTTGAAAAAAAACCCATTAAAATTCCGAAAAATCCAAAATTATACTATAATTATTAAATTTTTTTAAACGAAAATTTGTGAGACGATTTCTATCGTCGCCATGAGTCTGCCTGCAGAGTTTCAGCCCGATTGGATCGCGGGAAAAGGGTTAAAAATCGATCCAAAAATTTTACAGCAGTAACGAATCGCAGACGCTACGAGTTAAAAGAAAGGGAGTAATAATAAGATAACACATTACTAATATATCTGGATGGAAAATGGAAGCTGATTTGATTAACTAAATCAATAATTTTTTATTTATTTTAAAAAGAGCCCAGTGGACGTGACACTGGCTTCCCACACCGGGGGTTCCAGGTTCGATTCCCGGTAAGGTCACAAATAATCTATGTGATTTACTCAAGCCTGGATGTTTTGTGATGTGTTTCGCTTCTGAAATTGGGCTTCCTGGCCCGTTGAAGCGTAAAAGAAAAAAAGAAAAAAAAAACCAGAGCATGTTCCGCATTCTACAATTACAGTATTTTTCCACCTCTCTATACAAACTCGTTCTCGGTGGAAAGGGCACTGAGCGTACCGCCTCTCTGTCTCTGGTAACCACTTTTCATCTTAATTACAGCATCATTTAAATCTTTGATCTCACTCGCCCGTTATGTGCAAGCTTCCTGCCTTTAATTTAGGTAGGTTCTCTTTTTAAACAGAGTTCCATTTCACCCCCCCTCCCCCCTCCAAGGTCGCGCTTTTAATCAAGCGGAATTCTTATTTTGTAAGGATTCCCCTTCTCCTTTGCCCCTTTACAATCTTTTCAATCGCCCCTACACAACCTTTAAATATAAATAAATCTCTTTGCGTATTATATACACTGATAAGAAATATTTATCGAATTTATATCAGCGCAACGAAAAGTCTGTAGATTGGGCCGTAGCAAGATCAGAAATCCAATCTAATTTGTAAATAAGCTAAATTGGTTGGTGATCTTTAAAATGGGTGAAAAACGTGAATTGTGTAATCTCTGGGCGAATTTATTTATAATTTTAAATTTTGTACTCGAGTTTCGAGAGTATCCGAATTTATCATCGACGGGTGATGTATTAAAGATAAAAATAATCGAAGTTAAGGGGCATTTAAAAAGTGAAAAACAATAGTAAACGCGTCTTAGTTGTGCTAAAAAAAGTATCCGCGCATATGAAGGAAGCCTAATGAAATGCCTAAGCATACACAGAATTTTACAATTTAAGGGATCGCGAAATACATAAAGGATACGCAAACAATTCCGTTTTTAGTTTTTTTATAACTTATTTAAATAATAAATTATGCGATTTGAAATGTATTATTAACAATATTTTTATTTTTAGGTATGTTCTGAGAACGCAATCACTGGATTTGTTCACAGCGAGATTATTATTTAACTAGCTGTATCCCGTCAAAATGACGGCTAAAGAATGAGTATTTATTTAATTATTAAAAAAAAGATTTTATATTATGAAGAAGTTACAGACGTTACTCGAACTTACGACGAACATACAGACAACAAAATTATTATTATAATAAAAATTGGGATCAAGATAAATTAAATTAGTTCCACAGAGACGAAGCTATTTACATGATAATGTGTATGGACGTGTTTAATGCTCTACATTAAAAATATAGAGGTACCATTACTAGCTGAGACATATATTTATAATATTTTATGAGAAGGACTACAGATTTCTCTAGCATAGTCACTTCAATATATACGGAAGTTTTCAATTTGAAACATGTATGCAATGTTAAAAGTTTTGATAACATTTGATGTGGATGTTCTTACGATTTGAACATCGCATCACTTAAGCCAGCTCATATAGGTTGTAAGCTCTGGGCATCATATAAAAAGACGTCCATACATGTTTTTCATATAAATAGCTTCGTCTCTGTGAGACTTCTCTAAATAATCTTATTTAAAATACATTAATTTATGAAGCAAGGATCTAAAACTTTTTACGAATTTTAAGGATTATCATCTATAAAACGAAAAACGTTTGAGTTTTGTGTGTTTTAAAAATTTCAAATTTTGAATTATCGGGATTAGAGTTAACGCAATTTTACTGTGGTCGTATATTATACACGTATGCAGCAGAGACGAAGATAGTCCGCATTAGCATAAAACGTAAAACATACTTCGAAATAAAGTCAAATTACTCATGCTGATACTGTTGAAGAATGGTATTACGTACCTTTTAAATAGCAGAATGGAAGGCTTCTGCCTCAATTCTGCTTCAAATCTAACTATGTCAAGCCATATCTATGTTTGACTGTAAACAAAAAATATTCCAATCTTTCTTTAATATTTTGCGTCAAAACCCTGGACGTAAATTTAGGATAAAAAAACCTGAAAGACAGCCTTACAGGTGGATGTGATGATAATGACTATCAAACCATTATTTTAATCACTTGGTACGGTTATTTGAGTTATGTATCTTATTGTATCGATGATTGGTGACTGTTGTCTAGTACCGATAGTTACCAATCATCAATACAATCAGATACAAATCTCAAATAACCGGTTAAAATATCATCACTAATAGTGACCCAGAACCGACACTTGAGGAAGTCATTATGAATGTCAGGCCAATTTATGTCAAGACTGACTTGAAGTAAATAACTGCATTTGTATATTTTTCAAGTTGGACATAATTATTAATTTGAATTAATTAAGAATTTAACGCATCCGTCCTGATAAGAAAAACATGTGGTATCGAAACCGGTACACGTAAAGCAACTCCAAGTTGTGTATACTTATTACTTATAATTATTAACTAATTAAAATTAATAACTGCATTTTGTTGGTGTATCCGGATATTGCGCATTCAAAAAATGCATTTTTGATCAGCGTCGCAAAAATTGATGCTTTATTCGCCGAGGATTATTTCAAGGATGTCAGGAAATTGACAGATAAATAGCATTTTGGCGAGCAACTTATATCTTTTAAATATTTCTGGAATATGTAATAAAACGGACTGTAACATGACAAGTTATTTTGACCGTCTGAATTTACTGTGTATGTTTAGTGGGCATAACAGTTTCTATTCTTCTAATCCGTTCTATTTATATTATTGGTGCTAACTACGTTAATTCACGTTCTTCAAAATGGATGGAATGAAAATAGGTGCTTACTCTACTTAAGTCTAATTTTATATTATACTGCTCGAAATTAGAGTGAGAGAACCTCGGATCGACAGGTGAAGTATTAAATGTTATTTAATACTTTAATTAATTACTTAATTATTATTTTAATTTGTAAGGACCTTATTTATTTATATATTTTTTATTTTATTTATTTAATATTGCGTATATTCTATTTAATAATTTAATTAGTTACTAAATACTGTTCCATTTAATTTCTTGTATTTGTAAGGATCTTATTTATTTATACATTTTTGTTTAATTTATTTAATATCGCAAACATCGCATACATCTATAAACGTATATTGAAAGTTTCCTTGGTGTATAGAGTGACGAATGTTAAAATCCTCCGACTTATGGAAAAATACTGAGAAGTGATGCGGACTACCAAGATAAGAAAGCTGGAGCATCTCCGACATGTTATGAGAGGACCAAAATATAGTCGAAACCAACTTATCATCCAGGAAAAAATAAGTGGAAAAAGAAGCATAGGAAGACGCCGCATCTTATGGCTGCGTAACTTGAGGGACTGGTATAAGTGTAACTCTACCGAGTAACAACGTGACGGTAAATATAATCGTAATTGCTATAATGATCGCCGACCTCCAATAGAATATGGCAGCGTAAGAAAAAGAAAAATATGGCGTATAGTTTATTACATTTTATTTTATTCTAGTATATTACAACTTTAATTAATACATAAATTTTATTCGCTGTACCTCTTCAAAAAGAGACTCTTGTGTTTGGAGAGGGATAATGTATATCCTAAAAATATTTATATTTATATTAATTTATATTTACAGGAACGAAAGTTGATTGAATGCAGTAGTGATGAGATCCCTCAGTGTACCTGTGTCAAATCCATTTATGATAGAGTAAAGAATGAAGATATTAGGAATGCATGTAAAGCTGATCTTAGCATAATTAATACATTAAAAAAGATTCTCTCAGATGGTTTGGGCATGTTGAGCGAATGAATGAGGAAAAAATGGTAAGAAAGATATATAATGCAAGTATTGATGGCATGACCAGATAAACCAGATATTAAAGATGATCCCCTTAGAAGCCTCAACAACCGGCGAGCTTGCATGCGAAGATGTATGAACGTGGATGAGGCGAGAGTTGTACGTCAGGACAGAAGAGTGTGGCGCTCTATCCTCTCTGCCTAGCCCCACGGGGAAACGGCGCGATGGTAAAGAAGTAAGTAAGTATATTTATATTTATTCCAAACGAGTACTTGACTATGGTTCAAACAATGTATATACTTGGAATGGTTATATAAAATTTATAAATATTTGAATACTTAGAGTAATGTGAAGAAAAACAGAAAAATTACCACTGAAATAGCATGGGAATATTTTACGATATTTTTAGAACTGTTACGTTATTTCCTTGACGGATAAACATAGTCAAGGGCTATCTGATCTAATTTTAGTTGTTTCATTTATTTTCTTTGATTCGTCTTCTTCCCAAGTGCTCTCAGCAAGGATATTATCTTTCCAAAGGAAAATAACTGCACCCCTGCCCCAGTACGTACGGATAGTTTTGTTTTAAAAGAAACTCTTCACGGTTGATGGAACGAAATGCTCAGATATTGCAGAGGGGTGGAGTCTGTAAATGCAGGATCGGAGGTAAATTACAATTTTGCGGAGAAAAATTCAAATTCTTTCCTACCCAGCGCAGTCACAAAGGAATAATTAAGTTGTATGAAGTCGAAATGAATTACTTCAGTTGCGGTTTTTGTTATTGCTGTGAATACTTTTGAGTATTTTTTCAAATGATAAATAATCAACTTTGAAATAATTCACGCCGATGTGCATCGGTAAAAATACTAATTTATTTATTTATTAATAATACACGCCCTGTAACGGGCTTTAACATAATTGAAACACAAATTATTCAAATAGCATAGCTATGTAAGCAGGTACATAAGAAGAAAACGATAAAAAATTATGGACAAAACAAGATAAACACAATAAATAATAAATTAAATATGTAGTCAAACTATAATATAGAAGGTAAGTATTTTTTTATATGTGATGATTTTATTCTCTCCTCTCCGTGGATCACCAAAAAGACATTATAAATATGCACTAGGGCTTACCAAAGACACAATATTCCGTCATTTTTAATGGGTTACCTAGTATTCTAATATTTGTGAGTTCCAAATTTTTCATAATCATATAATGGTATACCTACCCTGGATTAGGAAAATTCCTGGTTCGTACCCTAGTAGTAATAAAATATTTTTTCGATATAAAGCTTTTTTCTTCATATCTTTATAATTGATTAATCTGATCTGGTTTTTTTAAATCTCCAATACGCTATTATGTAATCGCCAATATCTAATTATGTTTTTGTTTTATTGTCTCTTATTGTCAATTATTTCATTATATTATTACTTCACTACTTCATTGTGCTCACTTTTCCATTGCTACAATTTTTGTCTTTGGTTTCTTACTTGTACTTCTTATTTTTTATATATTTCAAATGGAAAATATGTTAGGACACTGGTACACTAATACCTTCTATTCTAATAACTCATGCTCTTATTCCTCATCATCATCATCACTCTTGGCTCTATAACCCCTGGTGGGTCTTGGCCTCCTCAAGAGTCTTCCTCCACTCATCTCGGTTTACTGCCAGCTCTCTCCAGTTCAGAAGCTCCAAGGCAGAAATGTCTTTGGTGACGTTTTACTCTCTATCTTAATTATAGCCTTATGCACTTATTCCTATATATTAGTGATGCAACGAATACTACTTTCACGAATACGAATACGAATATCATATACGAATGCGAATAATTCAACGAGGTAATAAATAATACACCACTGTTTTTTTTACTAAGAGATTTAATAATTAAAATTTACCACCGGCAAATTTTTGTTTAAAAAGCACAATATTTATTTTATCCGTTTGTTCCCAGAGGTCGAAAATAAATATCACTTTTTTCACGCTTACGAGAGGTCATGTTATTAGATTTAAAATGAAATTATTTTATAAGAGTTAACACTTTTTCGCACTACGGCAATAAAAAGGAACAATACGTATTACAAAACAAAAACTACATAAAATGAGCACATAACCTTATCAATAACCCAACGGAACTAAATGAAATAACTCATGTTATGCTGTGAAACAAGTAACAATTGAAACTCAATAAATCCAATGTTAGGGGAATTCCCGATAAAAGTGTGTTGGAGTGTTCGGATACACGGGCACAGCCAAACCGTAATTTGCATTGCGTTAAGTTATAAATAGTTTGTTTTTAATATTCGTAATGATATTCGACGAATATGAATATTCGTATTCGTATTCGTTGTATCACTTCTATATATCATTAATTTGTCTCTGTTTTATTTTCGAAAAATAAATAAAATATATATAAATAAAATGTCTATCACTGCACTGCACTTTGAAATCGAATAAACTTTTCAATATTTCTCTTCTCTCTCTCGTCCCGTCTCGGTCTCCCTCTGTTGTATGCGGGCTCCTTTAATAAGCTTTAATTGGCGGAGCGATGAACAGCGGTACGGACTGCAGGGGTCAATTGGTAGAATTCTCGGGATCAAGTAGTTGGATAACAGACTCCATCATGAGCCGCTGGGGCTTCGCATCTCGTCGTCATTGGCTGCTCATCATTGGTCTGGAATTATTTAACCTACGTTCGGTATCGCACTAATGTATTCCAATTCAATAATATTCTTATTATTGTTAATCAAACATCGCAGTAAGAATATTATACAACTTTTGTTTTCAAATATTTATTTAAAAATAATATAAAATACGTTCCAATGAAAAAGCGTTAAACGAAATTATTTTAACACGTTTATTAAAATAAGTTTAAAATTTTTGAGTAATCACGGGCGTTGTTTTGAAAAAAACTACTTTTTATAGAAACTTGTTTAAAATTTCTCGTACCATTTTCAAACTGATAAAATTAAAAATTTCCTACTTACTTTTAATTTGTGATTCTTGTGCGCGTGTGTGCCATAAAATTACCCAAATATATAAAACTGTATTTTCATTTCTACGAATCTACCTTTCATATGCTTGGCAGTAAGGAAAAGGGAAATATACGGCCAAAACTATATAAATTAAACTATTATAACTTCTTCAAAAAGAGCGAAATGATTTTGTGGTGACATTAAAAAATTTAATGTAAAAAAATAATATCTACACTTCGAATTATATTTTTTATATATAAATATAAAAATTAAAAAACACAATGTTTTTTATGAGAGTTCAATATTTTATTAGTCTCTTACAGGACGATCGTTTCGGCTGTTTAGGCCATTATCAACTGATAAACATAGCTATTATTCTTGAGTTTATATACAAATATTTTGGAAAAACCTTAATAATAATACAGAGGATACAGTTAATAGCTTTACAAATACATACAATAGTTGGGTGTTTACCTTTTTAAATTATTAAGATATGGGCAATTAAACATTATAAGGATGGATTTCAGGTAGTAAAGTTATTCTCAAAATTGCTGATTACGGGAATACCAGGTCAATACAACAAGTTCAGGTGACATTTTCATTATAATTTATATCAGTGAAAGCAACAGATAAATTATAAAATATAAGTGATTATTGAAGGCTATATTTTTTAAAAACGTAGATACATCAAAAACAATTTTTTATGTAGTATTAAATATATTTAGAAGGGGAGAATAACAAATATTAAGACTAATAAAATATTAAACTCTCATAAAAAACATTGTGTTTTTTAATTTTTATATTTAAAATAATGGAGTTCTTTGCAATAAATAACGTCAGTGTTCAAAAAATTAAACCATCTTTATTTTTTATTTATTAGTATACATTGTATCCTGATGAAGAGACCATTGGCTCTGAAACATGTTGATATTTTTAATATACATAAGTGGCGAAAACAAAATACATTTTTATTAATCAAACTATAAACATTTATATAAGTTATATAATATGCACATAGAAATATAGTCAATTTTTCTCACGAAGGTTCTGGCTCTTTTGGGGATTTTTCTGATGAAATTCTATTAAAAAAATCAAGAATTTCAAAAGAGCCAGTCTTAATTAATAAAGCACTCAAAAATAGACGGGACATTTTAATGCACGCGTAAAGTTTCTAGACACCCGTCAAATGTCATCACATAAAATGCATGAAGTGTATAATATTGTATAATATCTTCTGTGTGTAGTTTTTTGGGATATTCTGCCGTGTATATGTGCCGTTTCGACTCAAGGAGGCACTCGAAATATATATAATACGAATATTAATACAGATGACGGTCTTAAATTAAAAATCTCGTGGTATCCGGCGCTGCAGAAAAAATTGGATAGACGACTCCGCACAGATAATTGTTTAACAACACCTGTCTCCGACACGGTATCACCACATACTACATTAAGGCATACACTTTCAATAGGGTGCTGCAAGTCAGCACTTAGTCCAGCACAAACTTGGATACTCCCTGACTTTGATACGGTATTACAAGCCAGTAGTTAAACTAAGCATCAACATATACTCATCACATCATACCTAATGATGGACCCTGCAATGGGGCCTGAAACGTCGGCCAGAGAGGTCACATATACTCGGTAGAATATCCCAGAAAATTACACACAAGATTTTGAACGGCCGTGAAAACCTGAGAACATATTTGTATAATGTCGGTCAAGACGTGATTGATAAAGCAATGCAAGCCAATGAGATTAAACCCCATTACTTTAGATAAAGAAGGTCTAAAGGAGGTGTTGTTCACCAAATTCATGGAGCGAAAAAATATTCGAAGAGGACTCCGAGCTCTTTCAGTATGTCGCGATATGTATTACGATAAAAAATGCTTTGTATTGACAAAAAGCTCTTAACCTGTCTATATTCAACTCATTCTTGCGGAATATTAAGGTTTCTCAAATTTTAATTTCCAGTACAGACAGGTTACATCAGATTTTTCTCAGTTGTTTCTGTATTTGTGTTGCCTTCAAAATTAATCATCTATCCTCTTTTCTTAATCATGTTTACTATGATTTAATTATTTTATCGTATAAACTCTCATACCATGCATAACTAAGCGACTGAATTTCCGCTGCATGACTTAACATTTATCTTTTACAAGAAGTTTCGAGCTTCACTTCTTTACGCCAGAGCTGGTAAAGAACTTCGCCGTGTATCGCTAATCTGGTTTTACACGGCAGAGTAGTTTATTTTAGAAATGACTGCCTTCAAACCTTCACGTAACTATGAAACTTTTAACGCAAGGGCGGAAACACTTAAAATCAGTAAGTGAATTTAAAAAATCTTGATGTAAAGTAGTGATTTTAAAGATGGCTTGATTATCAACTCTTTGAAACACGAGTTATGCACGAATAAAAAAAGTGATATTTTGAATGATTGAAATTTTGCTAAAGTTACTGTATTGATTAACTTTTTAAATAAATTATTGTACTTCTATAACCCAATAAGGTTTATAAGTCTACAAAATACTGGGGATTATCATCCAAACATCGCAGATTAACTTTAAATATACGACACTGAAAATTGTGTTTAATCCTATCTCTGCAAGGTCAAAAAGTGAGTGCAATCTATACAGGGTTTGGCGTGTTAACACGCTCATGGCAATTGAAGAGTAAAAAATTAATAAAACCACTCTATTCACATGTTAATAAAATTTAATGTTCTTATATCTCTCCGTCTGTTTAAATTTTTCATTATTACTCTTTAGGATTTTGCACAAAAATAATCATCACTCGACCAACCCTTCCTTCAAATGCATACATAAATGTGTATTATATAGAATGCTATTACTTACACAATTTGAGTAAATTCTTTTACTCTTGGACGCTGAAAAAAATATTTTCACCTCTTCTCATATAATATTATATCTCCTCATCCTCTCCCTGTCCGGACCGAAATTTACAGATATTCATACTCTTTATACTCTCAGCCTATTTTAAAATATAAATCTGAATTTCAAGCAGCATTAAACATGGACTGCTAATTATCAAAACAAAGTATTAAGAGGTTATACCACCCTGGGGACCTAAAATTTAGATAGAAAATGCGTGATTTTTTGTATGGTAATTATTATAATCTGTTATTGACAATTATTTAGGTAGATATTAAATAATAATTTTATTGGAATTAAAAAAAAATGGTCGCGTCATGTCCCTCTCGTGCTCTCGGACTTCGACCACAGTAATAATAATAATAACAATAAAAGTAATGATAATAATAATAATAAAGTAATAGTAGGTGGATACTCACCTCAAGGGCGCTTCATACATTCAAATTATTTTTCAAAACTACTGACTGGCTATAAAATTTATTAACTATTACTTATACACTGGACGACATGCAAAAAAATGAAAATTTACGATTAAAACAATAGTTGAGAGTGCCAGGAAAAATAAGGTATTTTTGACTGAGATGCAACATTTCCAGTGCACGTTTGTCTGACATATAAAAGTACATGTACTTATTTAAAAATGAAATTTCACCCACTTTCTACCTAAACTTTAGGCTCTCAGGGTAGTTTAACCCTTTAAGGCGTTCTATCCTCTACTTACCATTTTATTAAAAAGTCGTATTATATTGTACGTATTCATTATCATAATGTGTTTCTGATTATAAAAAAAATAATTGATTTTATTATTTGTTTGTACCAACCTGCTTATATTCATTAATTACACCTACACCTTTCGGAAAAACCTTTCCATCGTCAGGGTGTTCTATAAATGTCAAAATATCAACGTGAATGATGTCTTTTTTTTTTCAAGTTCTTGATTACACAAAATTATTGTAAACATTTTTTATAAGTGGATAAGTAGAATGATCAATAGACTGAATTGATTATTAATAATATTTTGTTTACTTTTACATTCTCTACTAATTTATACTGATTCTAAATTATTCAATTTCAGACCAAAATTATTTATGTGTAAAATAGAAAGTCTTAAATTTTTATCAAAACCGTGGATCACAAAGTTGCTCAACCAATTGAAAAATAATTATTGTGATAAAATTAAATAATAACTATATTAATAAGAAGCGTAAATATCAAAGTAAAAAATAAACACAGTTATCTCTGAGTCTTTCAATTTAAGAAAGACACTCGAATTAGTACCTATGTATAAGCTGCCGGGTATAAACACCAACACAACGAAACAATGTGCCTCATATGCACGGCTAACACATACCAATTCGAACGTCTTTCTTAAATGAAATGAAATCTACTAACCTTTGTACTGTACCGACACAGGCACATATTTTCCCGTACTGTAAAAAAACGGATCCGTATGTCAGTGAGCTTTGACCATTTGAATTTACTCCGACGTACCCGAAGAAGTTTCGCTCTAAAAAGGTCGGTACCCGCGCCGCGAATCTCTTCCCCAAATCTGACGTTACTTTTCGCATCTGAAACAATAGAACGAGATAAAATTTTGTTTATTACGACATTGTCCCCCACGCCCCGGGCCACGGGTAATATAATTTGGTTTTATTTCGGCCCAGAATGAAGTTGTTCCGCGAATATTGACGATTTTATGAAGCGGCATAAACAGCATTTTTTTGCGTAACTGCGTTCTTCATTAAATATTATCAACCATGCCGCAATTTTATATCACCGCTTTAAAAATATTCCCGACTTAATCTCGTGTTTCATGCTCCCCGCATACAGCACGTTTTGATTATGCTATTAGGCGCTGAATCTCGTGCATATTCGTCTTATGAAATAAGTTTTCATAACTTTTTTTAGGTTGCCTGCAGTACATTCTAGCGTCGTAGCGAAAAAAAGTAGATAGTCTCACTAAAATATCTGTTGTGTCAATGTTTTACTTCTTGTGTTGTTTTATTATATAATATATAAGTAAATTGACATAAACGCTTAAAAATTCACTGAAAACCATTTCAAGCTAAAAGAGGGAATTTTTTGTATATATTCCCCTTTTAAACATGTTAAAAAAATATACAAGTACTCGCTATAACCCGTCAAAAATGACGTATTTTTATTTTATATTTCGGCCGCCAGCTAAGACTGTGAGAATAGCCCTATCTAGAATAGCGTAGCGTTTTGATAACGCTAGTGATGAACATTATTAAAGAGAGAATTATATGCTTTTTTTGCTTCTTGTACCTCATTATCATTTAAGTCATCTGGTAATGTTAGCTGATAGCGTGACGGACATTTTTTAATAAATGATTAATACCAATGACATATGCGATATAATAATGGATGCACTTATTAGTTTTAATTGTCATTAAATTGAAATATTGAAAAAAAAATATAAAAACAAAACAATTTTTAGTAGGTGTTTTATTAAAAAAGCATTAACGCAATGTTTTCATTTTATTTAAAAACAATTTTGAAAACGGAATTAAATCAGTTATTAGATAGTAAGTTACGGACGGACATTTGAAAATATTATTATTGGGGACAGTCTACGAATACATAAAATAATGTTTTAACGGCGTTAAAAATAGACTATTTGAAATATTGCAATAGAAAATTGAAAACATTCTATACGAATTTCGCGGATATTATATTTCACATAAGAATGCTGCTATACACTATAGCAGGAGTAGTATGTTACACGTGTCTGAGACATGTAACGAGCGTTTTTTTTACCCATTAATAAATCGATTCCGTCGAAAATTGGTTGTACATGTAAGGTTTTGTCTGCAACGCACGTTAGTTCCTTTACAAAGTACTACATAAACATTATATACAAAATGGTACATTCACTTTCCATCATTTCACTGCAGAGAAATTGAACATTTTTACAAACCATAATTTTTTACCAATTACTTATAATTTATGTATAATGTTGAATAAATTAAGTAAGATAAGTATAAATTTCATAATAAGAAAGAAATTAGATGAAAACATGTGATTTTAAAATTTCTAAAATACTATATATAAAATTTAAATAATATATTATTTCATTACTTTACTTATATACATTTATTAAGGTTTCATTTTACTCTGTCTGTCTCACTAGAAAACTCTGTGTTGAGATAGGCAAAGTTTACAATTATAACTTACTTATATTCAAGTACATTTTATACAAAATGGGTTCAAAAGCATTTAAATATACCACAATTATCATTCACATCTAGCAATTAATCTGAGACGTGATCAATTCGACAATTTCCAATATGTTATTTTCCCAGAAACTTGATGTATTCTCAATAATAAACAACATAACGATCTCTTAAATATAAAAGGTTAGTGAGAATAAAAGGAGTAATGTTCGATATATCCGAATGATGGAAAAACCCCCGAATCGCTGTAACGGGGTGGCTATACATTTCCCTACACGACTCCTCGGAGACTCGCCATGCCATCACGTACGATTTCCCCGCTTAAGGCGTTTCATTTCAGGGAAATCGGCCGCGTTTTATTGCGACGGCATTCTCGTGAGTCGCGCCATTTTATACCCCGCCTTTTTGTTCCCTTGCAACAATCACGTAGGGCCGAACTACAGGACGCCGCGAATCCGCGCATTGCCGATATAATTCATTTCTAACCCGATTAACACCGGATTCAAACTGGATTAACTACCTCAAAAATGGCGTCCAGCATTTAGAGCCCTTGCTGTTATACACACTCCGGCAATTATTTGCGTAATAGAAGTCATGCGGTCACTAAGACGCTTGTGTGGAAAATCTTTGGTCGATAGAGTGAGGAATGAACAAATTAGAAGTGAATGCAATGCTGGCTGTAGTGAGGTGGATAGAATAAAGAAAGGAGTGCTGAGATGGTTTGGTCATGTAAAACGTATGAACGAGGAAAGGATGGTTAAGAAATATATGAGGCGAGTGTTGAAGGCAACAGGAATAGAGGGCGTCCGCGAAAGACCTGGCAGGATCAGGTATTAAAAGTATTTGAGGATGGCCCTGTTAAAAGCCGCAACAACCGTAGAACGTGTATGAGAAGATGTATTAATGTGGCCGAAGCAAAAGTGGTGTGCCAGGATAGAAGAGTGTGGCGTTCAATCCTCTCTGCCTACCCCTGCGGGGAAACGGCGTGATGGTTAGTTAGTTAGTTAGTTAGTTAGTCAGAAGTCACGCACAATTCCATGTTCCAAAATGCAGAACGGATGTAATGAATAGGCGCACCAGTGACATGTTTAAAAGATGCACATGAAGTGCATCTTTTAAACGAACTGAGCAATCATGTTGTTTATTTATTATTTAAATATATTACAAGAAAAAAATATGTTTAAAAAAAACACGCTTATATTTAAATGTATTTAAAAGTAAAAAGGAATGACGTATGATGTGGAGACAATGCCCCTACAAAGAAAAGTGTAGAAATGCTCAAATGCACACAACGATGCATGTAGAGATCCATACTTGGCGTAAGCCTAAGAGATTAGAAATTATGAAATTAGGCGCAGAACTCGAGTAGTGGATACCATGGATCGTGTAACGATGCTAAAATGGCAATGGTCAGTGCATGTTGCAAGGAAGGATGCTACAAGATGGCCTCCCTGAAATGGAGACTTTGGGAAAATAAAAGAGGCGTCGGAAGACCTCAAAAGAGATTGGCCGACGATATGGCCGCTGTGGGAGGAAATAAATTACTACAACTAGCAAATAACAAGGAAGGATGGAAAGGTATGGAAGTGGCCTATATTCAGCAGTCGAGATATGAAGGCTGAATAAGAGAAAGAAGATGAAAAAGTAAAAAATAAATTTTCGCACAATACATTTTTGCTTCACTCTCCAAATAAAAGCTAGGCGCTTACAATATTGATATAGATAACTAAATTCTGTTGTTGACAGAAGGAAAAGGAAAATTTTTAGTAGTTTTAATTCATGATCATAGAAAGAATGGTTAGTTTTAATTATATGGTTGGCGAATACACATGTTTCTAAGCAAATAGCTGAGACATGCCTATAATTTATTTTAATAATCAAAAAATGTTTAAAACCAAATTTATTAATCAATTAAAAAAACACAGAAAAATTAAATCTATGAAAAAATATTTGGCTGCTACCGGGATTCCAACCACGGATCTCCTCCGCAAGTGTATTCACTTTTCTTTATTTCATTGCCAGGGAATCAGCGTTTCCTATAGGTTCATTTTTACAAACCATAATTTTTTATATGTTACTTATAATTTGAGTATAAAGTTAAATAAGTTAAGTAAGATAAGTAAAAATTTAATAATAAGAAAGAAGTAAGATATTCATTTATGTTTTCGCTTCTTATAACACTAGGTATTGAAATACTTGTGTAATAAGTTGTCTTCCTTCCTGACAATATGAGTAAGAGTAAATTTCATTTCAAAATCTCTAAAATGCTATATAAAAAAATTAAATAATACATGATTTAAATGGTGCGTTATCCCGGTAGCAGCCAAATATTTTTTCGCTGATTTGATTTTTCTGTATGTCTTTTCTAATTGATTAATAACTTCTAATAATAAGAGTATGTTCTTTAATATAAATAATGTTTAATTTTTATTCCCTTTATATATACTCGTGGCGTCTGCTTATCTTCTTATCTGACGAAAAAACTTTGGATCCATTTTAAACCCCTTTTCCGTGATCCAATCGAGCTGAAACTTTGCAAGCAGACTCGTGGCGACGATCAAGAAGATCTATCAAATTTTTGTTAAAAAAAAAAAAAAAATTTTGAATTTTTCAAATTTTGACTGGCTTTTTCATACAACTTATTAAGTTGCATTATAATCATAATAATCAGGTTTCGCGTCTGGTAGGCGCGAAACCTGATTATAGTATAATTTTGGATTTTTGGAAATTTTTTATTACTCCCTTTCGTAGCGCCGCCCGACCGAAGCCCAACGCGTAGGTTAAGCGAAAAAAAAAATGTTTCAAATAGTAAATGAGAAAGGAAGCATAATAATAACTTGGTTTTTACGGGTTAATTTTTATAAATTTAATCAAATTTTTTTGTTGTCAAAGATTTTTTACGAACACCGTGTTTTGTCGATGGTGGAATCGTGAACTGAAAACAACATTATTGGCCCGGGATAGTTTGGTGGCGCGTTAGGGTTGCGAGCTTTTAAATATTAGAATTATGGCGGAACTTCGCAGACGTTCGCGCCCTTTCCGCGAGAGCGCGGAGTAATCGGTTCCATCCGGTTTGAAATTTCCGCGCCGAGATAACTTTTCAACACGTCGTCGTGTTTGTTTGAAGAATATCGTCTTGGTCACATAAAAATTGATTAAGAGAGTCATTTTTCATAATTTTACGTCCATTTAGGCAAAAAACTGTGTTTTGTTTCGTAATTCATTCTCTAAGAATATTGATATTGTAATATTTGAGTACAATTAAAGTATTCGACTATATATTATAAATTAAATAAACTAAAGGGTAACACAACCCTGGGAGCCTGAAATTAAGGTAGAAACTGCATGATTTTTTACAAGGAGTTGATAAAATATTCAAATTTTATGTTGCGCTTACTAAGGTACATATTAAATTATTATTTTATTGCAAAATAAATAAAAAATGTGGTTTTAATCCGATAAACTGTTTGTTAATAATAATAGATTGGAAAAAAAATTAGGGAAAAAATGTATAATTTTTTTTCTTTCAAATCAGATAAGATACAGAAGATACAATAAAAAAAAGTCGAGCTGTATTTAAGACACAATTACTAGATTCTGTCCACAAAGGGATAATCATAAATTAAGATTACTTATAGAAGTCTCATAGATACGAAGCTTTTTTATATTGGGAAACGTGTCAGGAAGTCTTTTTAAGATGACTCAGGACTTACGACCTGTATGAGAGCTGGCTTAAGTGATCATGTTTTTTTCCAAATCGAATAGGTATTTATGTTACTTGTTATACACTTAATTTCTTAATAAGTAGGTACATGATCCCCTTTTCTGTATTAGACATACGTGCACCGAAAAATGTTGTATCTCAGTCACGACGGAGGAGCTCCTATATCATAATAAGTACCATTACAATTATAATCTCTGAATGAAGTTTCGTAAACTCTGCTTTTTTCTAAATGATATATTTTTACATTTAATTGAGAAGTGACACGCCTTGGTTATTATCAGTATTATGAGTAAATATTTTTTTATTTTTTTTATTTTTTTATTAAGTTCTATTTAGATACAATTTGTACACGTTTAATATAATAGTATGCATGTATAATGATATTGTTGATATTATTGTTCTTAGTCCTCCTCACTAGGGGTTCCTGTGCTGAGGCGGACTAGTTTATACTTATTTATTTTCTATTTTTAAATTACTACGTAGTTTTTAATACTCCTTCTAATTTATCTGCGTCGACTTGTTTAAGCCACGCTTTTATCTTTTTTTTGAACTCTTCAATCTTTTCAATATTTTTGAAGTTTGGAGGATGGATGTTGTAGAATTTTGTTGCAAAATAGATATAGCTTCTTTGGCCAAAAGTTGTGTTGTAAGTTGGTATATTTCTATTTACCATGTACCGCCTCTCGTATTATATGCCGGTATTCTATTTTTTTATTTTGTGTCTTTAAGTTGATGTATTTGGTAATAAGCTTGTAAATTCTTTAATCAAACCATTCATCATACTAATTTTTTAATTTCTTTAAAGTCTTCAGGTAGCTACTAGATTGTTTTTATCATCCCGATGACAGGAAATGAATTTTAGTTTAAATAAGAGTCAATTGAATGTTTAAATCTATAAACTCAAGTGGTTTAAAGTAAGATTATATGTAAATTTTTCTAAAATCAATTTGATAGCTCACCTTTAAACACATTCCATTTATGGCATATCCATAAATGTAATGGCTCACAGTTTTTGCTAATAAAAACATCGGAAAGTACTTACCTACATAAACGCCCGACAAATACGAAAGATTGTTTCCCCTCGCATTCGCGAACGCCGATACTTCTGGGTAACGACGCATTTTCTTTTACCAACAGGTCATTTTCCGAGAGCGTTTCCACGTCTGTTTGCCGGCACTAATGACGCCGCGCTCAGGCCCGCGCGAGTGTATGGAAAACATCCAGACGCGCGAGTGTATGGAAAACATTCAGAAATAGCGATAAAGCCCGCCGCGCAGCCTACTCAACAAGTAGCCACCGCGCACCTGTTTGTCTTGGATTAGCACACTCGCGCGTGGATTCAATTTGGATTGTATACTTAGCGGCCGCGTATTTGATGTGGGATAAAACTCATTATTCCCCTAGATTGCCGCTTAAAAACGGTATCTCATTCATGTTTAATCTCTTTTGCAAGAGTGTGAACATTTTGGTTAAAATCTTTGTGCAATAGAGAGGAGAATAAACGAATTAGACGCGAGTGTGATGTAGCTATACTGTAGGAGGTACAATAAAGAATTATTAGTATGATCTTACACAATTTCATTGATATTTTTAACTCAAGTATTCGGGACATTAAACGAAAATTAATTTCACAACTGCATCCTAACTAGTTCACTTAATTTACTTCCATACTTCTTTCCGTTATCCTAATCCTACATCGCCCCTTCTCAACATTTATTTAAACTATAAAATAGGTCATATTGTCACACTTTGCGAATATTATTAATAATTAATTAAGTGGAAAGTTTAAAATTGCATAATTCACTATTTTTTATCTCTTGGATGTTGATTTAAGATTTGCTGTTAAAAAAAAATACTGGATTCTATCCACAAAGGGTAATCACTAATTAATATTAATTTTAGAATTCTCATAGAGACGAAGCTATTTACATGGGAAACGTGTATGGAAGTCTTTTTAAGATGGCTCAGGGCTTGTGACCTATATGAGCTAGTTTAAGTAAACACTTTACACAGTCCGCTACATGCTTTCGCTACATGCCCCGCCACACGCATTTCCGCTTTAACGGGTTGCAGCTAGTTAATAATAAAAGTCGAACTCAAATTCACTAATCATCCGTAACGGAATCACTGATGGCTCAATAATATAATTTTCTTTTTGTGGAACTTTTCATTTTGACTCTTTTTGAGTATTTGCATGACATCGAGTTGTCGTTGAAAAGGCTAATCGCCCGCACTGCTAAAGCCTCATTTGGGTGGTGCTTTTATTTATTTATTAATAAACGCCCTAATAGGCTTTCACAGCACAAAAAAATTTAAAGTATTTTTATATATCTAATCGCTCGCACTGCTAAAGCCTCATTTGGGTGGTTCTTTTATTTATTTATTAATAAACGCCCTAATAGGCTTTCACAGCACAAAAAAATTTAAAGTATTTTTATATATCTAATCGCTCGCACTGCTAAAGCCTCATTTGGGTGGTGCTTTTATTTATTTATTAATAAACGCCCTAATAGGCTTTCACAGCACAAAAAAATTTAAAGTATTTTTATATATCTAATCGCTCGCACTGCTAAAGCCTCATTTGGGTGGTTCTTTTATTTATTTATTAATAAACGCCCTAATAGGCTTTCACAGCACAAAAAAATTTAAAGTATTTTTATATATCTAACATACAACATGTTTTACAGTAAATAATAATATAAATAGAACATATTTTAGGTAAATGAACAATATAAAATAAATGAACAATATTCTTCTTCAGCCTTCATCTCTCCACTTCTGGATATAGGCCTCTTCCATACCCTTCCATCCTTCCTTGTTATTTGCTAATTGTAGACATTTCTTTCCCCCCACAGCGGTTACGTCATCGGCCCTTTTGAGGTCTTCCGACGCCTCTTTTATTCTCCAAAGGTTTCCACTTCAGAACTCTGGGAGTCCATATTGTAGCATCCTGCCTTACAACATACCCTGCCCATTGCTATTTTATCCATCCATGATATCGTCATAATCGTAGAATAACGACGCATGTGATTTTTCTCAAGTTTGCAAGAGAGCAATTTGAAGTTTTATTTATATAAAGACACTTTATGTCATAGCTCGATAACTACAAAAGATTTTCCTTTGAAACTTGGGTTAGTTATTTAAAGTTGATATCTTTCAAACCTCAAATATAGTCAGCGCAGTACAACGACGTTTTTACACATGCTGCGTTGTTCTACGATCGCAAATCAGAACCGTCGTTATACTGACTTCGTATAACGACGGTTAAATTAATTAGACAAAGTACACTTTTTATATACCATTAGATGGCTTCTTTTTTTCACTTTTTAACGATTCAGAAAAGTAAATATGGAATTTTTAGTACATCCGTCACTATTCTACGATCTTGACTATATCCAAAACTCTAGTTCTGAGCCTAATTTCATCATTTTTTATTATATTTCTTAGGCTTACTCCAAGCATGGATCTCTCTATGGATCGTTGCGTGCATTTGAGCTTTTTTATACTTTTCTCCACTCCATATGTCATCACTGGCAGTATGCACGATTCGAGTAGCGTCTGACCCACAATGGGCGGCTACAAACTGCGTCTGTTCCCTATGTTAAGGGCGGCTGATTTCAAAACTCACCAACCCGTAACTGGCAAGCGTGGTGTTTTAATGCCAAAGCCCTTCCAAATGAAATGAACATAGAAAAGAACAATATATATAAACGATGATTAGTACACAAGCAAACAATAATAATTAGAAACCTTTATAAAAATTAATAATAGAGTAAAATAAAGGTAATTAAAACAATATACCAGATAAATAAAATAAGAAGATAAAATAAACTAAAAAAATAAATATAAAAGATAAAATAAAAATATACTTACAAGGGAAATGAACAATAATTAGGACACTTAAAAATAAATAAATATATATAATTTCAGGGGAACAAAACATAAGTAAAAATTTATTCCATTAAACTTTAATTAATTCTATTGCTAAATTCTAAGTCCTTTCTACGAAATCTTGCACAGTTTTCCGCATTGTCAAACTTTTGAAAAAAAAAAGTCGAGGTTCAACTATGCCTAGAATTTATATACGATAATTAAAAAAATAGTGTGTTTATATTTTTTTACGAAAACAATTCTGAATATACAATGTCTGAATAAAACTCCAATTAACGAAAATACTTATTTACACACAAAAATAAGTATAGCCGAAAGAGTAATATGTCCATGAAAGTGTTAGTACGGTACGTATAGTGTATCCAATATATAAGGCCTCGGGGGATGGTTTATGTGTGTCTGTGGTCATCCAAGCAACAGTGTCGATAGTTAATTATCACATGTGGCCAGCGCGACAATCTGGCGCCCCTGGAAATAAAATCACCCCCGGAGCCTCCCCCAGCCCGCCCACCGCCGCCCCCTGCCCGCAAACCAAACAACTACGCACCGGACTGGCGAAAGGCTGTTTGAAGCCAGGGGTCTCATCCCCTAATCGAACTTGGGGTTTTTAATAAATATTATACGGCAGTCGTTACACATTCAGGCTGACAGCGGCTTGATGAAAATGTGCTCGTTAAGGAGATCGGTCGGCCAGACTGTACATGACCGATGATGTATCGGAAGACGAAAGGTAAATAGAAATGATTCTTAGGTTGTTAAGATACGTGTCGAAAATTTAATGTATCTCAAAAACAAATTGGACGAGTATAAGAAGTATATATATTTTTTGACAGATAGAAATATCGATCTATCAAAATTATTTTATTACCAAAGCGATATGAACCCGGAACCTTTTCTTACCGGGGAACATCAATACCACCATAATTTTACCGAGGATGGTGGCCGATAGATATTGTCCTATTCCGCCAGAGCTATCGAGTTCCTCTTATGAGGTTTACACTGATTTACACCATTATGTGCTAATTCGTGTAAGAGAGTGTCGACCAAAAATGCGGGAGAATAATAAGACCATTCGTGCTTCCATCTGTCTCATCGATTCTCCACACTACTATAATATTATGAATACACAGGAGAATTGCAAGAACGTGGTCGACTAGATCGTGGCGAGCGACGGAATGGTTAGTTCGCCTCGGCCGCAGACCAGACCTTCGGCCATGGTTTTCTCCCGGTATAGCCAGGATTTGACATTCAATACTTAGAAAAATTTGTTTGATAAACGAATTTGTAAAATATAAGAACGTTTTTACGTCTGTACTACATATTTCCTTAGAGTACATACAATCCACTCTAAGCATATTTCCACAAAACAAAGGAACACCGTCTTAACTCAAAATGTGACAAATAAAATGATGTGGGGTAGGGTGAACAAGAAAAAAATTTCATATTCATGTATGATATGATACATTTTTAATTTAATATAATCCATGTTTGTATTAGTTTTCAACATAAAATGTGAAACCATATTAAAATAGAATAAATAGTAGAAGTAAATATAAAAAGTCATTTTAAATACTTTTTTAATTTTGTTTTTTTATTGTTACATGCTGCCATTAAACTACCCCTTATTACGTTCCTGAGTGTCGGTTCATGTGACTGAGATACATATCGGATTTTTGTTATATATATTTTCTAATAATAAAAAATCTAACAAAAAAATTTTTAGTTATTTATATCTGGATGTACGTATGTATATATTAAAAGAGTATAGTAAAGTAAACTTTTGCATTAGCGTAGGAATTTATCGCGCTCTGAGAGACGTATAATCATCTAACAAAATTGATAAAATTCTTTTAAATACAAACGGAGTGTCAATAACCGTTAAACGATTTATTTTGAAACATTTTTCATTTCTTTGATGTTTGACTCTACATTTCCGTTACTCATTTTTAAATTGATTGATATTGGTTTAACGTATTAATTTTCATATTAGATATTCGATTGATCTACAGTTAAAATCATTCCTTCAAATAAAGTAATTGACTAAAAATATATTTGTTTATGAATTGTCAAAAATCATGGTTGTTTTAATATTAATCTTTGTTTACTCCGACACTAAGGCAAAGAAAATGTTGTCATCAAGATCTGTGTATTACAGTCGTTATATTGTAATCCTTATCTTAAAACTAATAATAAATTGTTCGAAGAATATTTTTTAGAAGGTTTGAAATTTGGGGTGACATTATTATTAAAATAAAACACAAATCACTTTGTTTTCACCACTTTATTAGATATACAATCTACGTGTTTCGAGAACAATGTACTCTTCTTAAAACAATCCTGAAGAAGAGAACACTGTTCTCGAAACATGAAGATTGTATATCTAATAAAGTGGTGAAAACAAAGTGATTTGTGTTTTATTTTAATAATAATAAATCTTGGGAGTAGAGAAAAGTTTTACGGAAACATGTATTTGTAGCAGCAGAAGACCGATGTCGATGGATATCATGGAATCAGCTCTAAACCCCGATCTGGTTCGAAAAAAGAGAAAGAATATGAATTAAAGATTATTTTGATTTTGAAAAATTTTAACTGAAAGGAAATTCTCCCATATATTTCCTCCCGGAGTAGTTGATGAATGATTTGTTAAAACATATTTATAAACTTTTCAAGAATTACCTAAATTAAAAAAGTTTAATATTGTTAATATTATTAATATTTATTAACTTCGTGGTTAGACATTATAACAGAATGTTAGTTAACTTAGTAAAAACCACTACCAAATTTAAGGTCTTCCGGTTTCGAGACGCACCCGTCTCTTCGTCAGGACCAACACTACACTACTATATTCACAACACTATACACCACAACCATAGTATTGCTAAACTTTCATCAATATTTATCACATGCGTGTTAATCTTTTCAGAGACAAGCATGCACTAACTAGCCTACAGAACAATCAGGAATCTAACGGGTTCAGGAATCAAATCCCTGATTTTTATAAAAATATTGGTTCCATTACTCATTTCTTTCTTTCCTCCAAAATGAATGATCCAATGATTCAAACATTCATTTATTAACTTTTTTAACAATTAACTGAAAATAATTAAATAGATGGATTTAATATTATAATCGATTTACTTCGTACTGAATTTTGAGAGGCAAGAAAGTCATTTTTCCTTATTCTAATACTTTGTATCTTGGAGTAAATAGTAAGAATTTTGATGAAACATATAAATATGTATACATGGTCTATTTTCAACTTATTAAAAAAATAAAAGTTTATGTTTTCCATCCATTTTAATGATCATCACGAATAATCGCTACAATGTTAACGCCAAATCCATCAATAACATAAAAAATATTGCTTATGGAAGCAAAATACTGTTGGTAAGACCAACGCTAGAAACTCGAGAAGTGGAGAGTTAATAATGGGAATAATTAATTTATTTGAAATATGACTATAATGTTTTATTTAGAATCATTGAATCTATTGTACATCCCCTGAAAATGGTGGTAGGAGCTGATTTTAAATACTATTATACTTTACATATTATAAATATTGTACGATTTGGTTTGTCCGACTACTGGTGATATATACTCGGCACATCAATTAATATTCAGTAATTAGATAAGGTGTGGGGATTTTAAAAAACATATTTAAAATGAAAAAATGTTAATTAGTTCCTTAATTAATATTTAAAGATTCGAAAAGCATGCGCCCAAAAATTAGATGCCCCTAAACACATTTACCTGCGAATAATTAAGGAAGGCCCGGTAATGCCCTAAGCTTTTAAAGGTTTAGGTAAATATTTTCTAGAAAAATATTTCATCCTTGAAAATTTAATCCTCATAATTGCATTTTCTTGCGAGCAATTTATGTTTGATACGCAAATAAACAAAACTTCTTCAGGGTTGCGATAACCGTTGATAACAATAAAAAAATGATGAAATGTTTTTCAAATACCTGTAATATACGATGCTTAAAATAATTTCCCAAAAGATCTTTTTCCTATGAAGAAAAATCTCATTACCTTTTTACCTTTATAATGTGAGGAAATAAAATAACACTATGTACAAACAAAACAAGATTTTGTAAGGGAAATCTCAAAATTTCCCTAAATTGTATTATTTATTCCCTCGAGTAATTAAAAGAAAACTCCCAGTGTTTGAATATATATTTAATATTATAAATATTAAAAAAAGGAACAAAATATAGCATTTCCCTAAGCTGCCTTCTTCCTTCCAGACAAGAAAATTAACGAGAATTGCGTCGTGATAGGGGATGGTAAAATGATTATGTTCAGAATTTAATGGAAAATTTATTACATCACATCAAGTCTGAAATTCTGTGTGAGATGCCTTCCAACTCATTTATGTTATACTTCATTTTAGTAAAGAAAAAAAAACACAAAATTGATGAAATTTTTTTTACGTGTTTCTTGAGAGATTGATCATTCGAAATTTTTTAATTATAAAAATGAAATGATTTTATTTGTGGCATAAAATCCACGATTGAGAAGAAGCTCGCTATTCTGAATTATTTTTGGAGTTATACTTCTTGAGAATACATTTTTAGAATGCAACGTAATGCGCGCGCATCATGCAACGGAATATTTTTCACACCTTGAAGTCACGACTCATCAATCAAAAGCTAAGATGGCGGTTTTCGAAATGATATTTAATTAATAGCAATTCTTATAAGTTACGACATCAAGTTCTTGAAAACGGTATTACGAACATCCATATGCTCCAGAAGTTATTATTAAAAAAAAACTTTTTAAAAAATTGTACGCTGTATTTTATTTATTTTGTATTTGTTGAAGTATTTTTCTTAATTTAATTTTAAACAAATTATTAATGTGTTATTTTGGTGATTGAATTAGATGCTGTTTCATTTTCGCTTTTTTATGCAATTGGGTACGTGGGAACTGTATTTATAGTGAGTATTTTAGATTTTTTATCCGTTAATGGTGCACTCTCATTGATTAAAAAAATATTTTCTTATTTATATTTATCGAATTCGGAAATTGTTATATATTTTAAATAATATATTATAGGTTGTGAGTTGAGCCGACCTCCTTTTTGGGCCTTGTTTTAAAAGAAATTATAAAACGTGCTAAACTTATATTATTTTATAAATTACGCACTTAATAAAGTTCAATGTTTATAAAAATACATGTCTTATTTTTAAACTGAGATGTTTGCTCAAATAAGCCGGTAAAAACTCTCGCACGATGGTCTCCAGTATCGTTACATTTTGCATAGTTTCTTCTGTCTAGAATTAATAGTCAATGTGGCTATTTTTAGCTCGATAAGTCATATATATCAACAGCTACAGTAATTTTAAATGTAAATTTAACTGTCACAAATGATATAAGAAGCAAAATTCCATATTTTTCGGTGACAAAAAATTTAGAAAGAAGAGTATTTATATTTACCAAGACCAAATAAATTATTTGATTATTTGTGTAGAATTTTAAAGACCACACGGAGGATTTTATAATGTGTTTAATTAATTTCAATCATGTGATATGAATTATTTAAATATTCGAATAACTATCATAGATACATAAGATGCCATAATGTTCATGCCATATTTTTTAAAGAGAAAAAAGATATCGAAAATTGTTTATTTAATAACACCTTATTTGAATATAATGAGACTCGCTTTTAAAATATAATTTACGATTATTTGACACGTTTTGTCTTTTTTTATTGAAATGTAAAGAATTGTGAAATTAATTAATCTTTTCATATATGTGTGAAAGAATCTAAATCTTGAGATAAGCCGGCTAGTAAAACTTGTCCACATACAAAAGGTGCCGAGAATTGTTTTATTTTCCAGACCACTTATAATGATGATTATTTTTTTCTGTGATCCAAATTACTGCGAGACAAATTCCAGAACCCACAATCTTCAACATTGAATATCCTGGCGTGTTTTCCTCCCCTAAGGTGAAGGTTCTTTGAGGACACTTCGCATTTAATTACAACCAGAATTATTCGTCGTCAAGATTTTGTGACGTAGCTTTTAGAGTATTTGAATAAAAATTCTAATATTATGTTTTTTTGTTTTGTTACAGGTAAGGCATATTATACTTTTTACGCCAAGGATCCCAGTAGCGTGCAATGATGACAATGTTCGTGTTGATGAATTTGGGTGAGAATAGTCTGAAATTATCTAAAATATCATCATGGTTCGTAGCTGTGGGAGGCAAATGAAACGCTTAAAAGAAAAAAATATAGTATATTATAGATGTCTCACAGATACGAAATTATATATTTTTTATGGGAGAATAGGTATGGAAGTCTTTGAATGTTCATGGGCCTTACGACCTATCTACGGCTGGCTTTAGTGATCACTTTTACCCAATGTAATGTTCACAATTTCCACCCACGATATCACATCTATGATGATTTTTGGAAGTTGTATATATATTTAAGTTTTACAACCCGTTTCATATGTGCATTGTAATTATCATTAGCGCGACCCGCAACCAAGGCTTTTTCATTCCCCTTAATTAAACGCAGATGTTACTAATGAGATATCTATTTTTTTATTGGAATTTTTAAAGTAATATCCTTTATATGTGTAATGAGATTCTTACAAATTATTAGCATTACACTAGAATACGCCTGAAATATTACTTAAATTGTTTAAAACTCCTTTTTAGAAATATTTGCACAAACAATATATTATGAATAGAGAAAAAAAATTTTTTTTATTGATTTCACAAAAAGTCACTGGACACGAATTTTCAGTCAGTATATTTTTCTAGAAAATTTCACACACTTGTTATTCAATTACGCTGTTTCCATTGCTTCGATCACTTTCAAGAATAACTTGTCTCTCATATATTGATTATCGTTACTTAAATCGTTCAGGCCCGCACCAGAAACTTCTCGCTTGTCGGTAGGTACTTGCGTATAAATATATTGCAAATAGTTTTCATTTTGAAATACGAAATAGTTGTATAAATCAGGAAACACTAGAACTGAACTTCGAATGAGGGTAATTATACATGTTTTTTGTTTTCTTTTGAAGATAATTTAATCCCATCGTTTTCGAAAACAATAAAGGTGGGAAAAAATTAACATTTCGAAAATTGCGAACAACGAAAGTGACATATTTGTTGTGAAAATATTTCTGGCAATATTTGGATGGCCTACATACACAAACGCACACAAACACCATCATGTCGCCGCATGCCTGTTTGATGTCTTTTCATCGGACCTTCGTCGGTGATGGGTGACGGGCGCATGTGACGCACATGTTAATATAATATAACACAACATAACATGTACAGCAAATGCTCGTATTTTAATTTATATTATTATAACATAATTATTGATTGATGGTGGTGGATGAAATATAATTAGGGTGTACCAGAGCTAGCAGCAGAAACTTGGCCGGTAGATTCCTGCCTGTGTTATGAGTAAAATGTAAAATGTTCAAGGAACCATGACCTAATATTAATAGTTATGGAGATATGCAATATCAAAGTTTGCATTTTTTTCTCAATATTTCTGACTTATTTTTTGCAAAAAGTTGAACTATCATTACAGTATATCTTTGTTGTATGTATCTTTCTTTTAACTCGTAGCGTCTGCTTGTCTGCTTGTCGGCTTGTCTGCCAAAAAAACTTTGGATCGATTTTTAACCCTTTTCCCTTAATCCAATCGACCTGAAACTTCGCAGGCAGACTCGTGGCGACGATAAAAATGATCTAACTTGTTAATTTTTTTTTAATAATTATAGTGTAATTTTGGATTTTTCGAAATTGTTTAATTTTCGAGCCCGACGCGTGGAGTAGGCACGAAACCTGTTTCAATGAGAAAGGGAGTGTAATAAAAGCATGTTTTTATGACTTAGTTTTTTTTTTAGTGTTATGGATATAAATTTTCTGAAACAGCACTGAATTAATCATTGATCGAGTTCCAGAATTCTAGACGCTCTCTAAAGCTCTAAAAACATTCCGCAACAATATAACACGCGGCAGCCTCGCTGTAAAATCACGGATTTGTTGAATAATAATGAAAAAATTACCGGCCTAGCGGATTACCGTACCTACTCAGACGGGCCGCCCGAAAAATGATTACGGTACGATTCGCAAACAGCGTTCGGTTTCCGGCCGCCGCCGCGCTGCGGTCGCGCCGCTCGGCCATCCTGCAAATTATTTTCCCGCCATTCGATCCGATTCGGGCGCGAAGGGCGGGGCCGGCGATTCAGCTTTCGAGGTTAACCCCGTTAATTAGGGGCGCGCTTGTTGTCTTGGACAGTCCGCCGGGCCACTGTCGGAGGCATGCTCCGCGCACAGTCGTAACACGATAAGCGCTTGTTCAGACACAGCGGGAACCGTTCAGTTTCAGAATCGCGTTTCAAAACACGCGATTTGTGTCAGCCGCGGTTAATAAGCGATTTGTGCGCGGGAAAATAAAAGTCAGTTTGACAGTTCTGGTGCCGTTCTCCATCTTTGAATATCAGAGATATATTCGCTCATTACTTTGTTAACGACTGCCGTGTTCCATGGCAAGACACATAAATATCATTCTGTCAGTTCATTTTTGGTGAATAAATACCTACTTCTCTAAAATACTCTTTTTTTCTACCATTTCCAAATATCTCCACCAACTCCTGCCAAGCTTGGTTCTTGGCATATTTGAGTAATCCTCACACTATTAAAGGTCTTTACTCCCATATTACAGGTCTTTTCTCCACTTCATCAATAAAAAATTCAGTGTCAAAGCCATCCATAACCATAGAAAAGAGAATATAATCCACACGTGCTCCTGTTGTGACATGGAACCGTGCGGTGCCCGCAACGCGACTGAACGCTCTCGTAAGGCCCCATAGTAATAGGATCGTGCGGGCGCCGTGCGGGTCTATTTTCTAGCGGTTGGGTTGCGGGCACCGCGGCGGTTGACTAACCGCACGGTTGTGTCTGAACGATCACATACAAACCTAGGAAAATGAGACCCGCACGGATCTCATGCGATTCTGAAACGGCACGGTTCCCGCTGTTTCTGAACAAGCGCTAAAACTTCTAACGGAACGAGGGCCGCGCGGTGTGACAGCGCCGCCGGGTGATGGAGTTTCGATGCCTCGATGCAGGCTCAAACAATTTTCTGACAACTATTATTTTACCTGAATTATGTAAATGTACTGCAGAGATTTATAACTCATATATAAAAAAAATTATAACAATTTTATTAATCCACTCTTGAGTAATATGTAAGCCTAAGCGCTTTCAGTGGTGACACCCATCCTTCTTTGCAGGTAACATTAAAAGCGCTTACATATTTTCA
>JADDOH010010553.1:0-37159 GCA_016648135.1 Agrypnia vestita
GTACAACTTTAGAACCCGGAGTTATTATAATAATTAAAAATCCTATTAAAAATCATCAACAAAAAAATACATCTCAACAGTGTAACTATTATAATAACATAAATATATGCAAAGATATTTATGAAAATAAGTTTTGCTAAGCGCAGTGTACCCACCATCTATACTGGGCACTTGAAGCCATTCACCAAGAACCCGACAAGAGATTTTCATTGTGAATGAGTTATTTCTGAAAGCAACTTAAGCAAGCGCTCTATCAGATATGCAAATATTCTTTGTCAGGACGGTTCTTATACACTGCAATTGCCATAATATGAGGATTATTTTGTCAAGAAACCAAATTTATTATCGTCATTATTTATTCACTCCTTTATTTAACATAAGCACCGGTTGTATAATTATAAGATTGTTGTTATGCACAAAGATAACAGGCTTTTAAAATTTTAGAATGTTTTAATTAATATGTACATAATATGAAAAGATGATGTCAGTCATCAGTTACACATGATTGTGGTTGTCATGACCATCAGATTATAAATAAGTTTATTCTCGTCTGGTTTGTATAATATTACCAAGAATGTACTGACACCGTCATGTGCTGACTAAACTTTATTATCTTTCAGTTAATAGATAATAGAGAATTAAAAGCAAGTAAGTTTTACAATTTTTTAAAAGATTCAGAATGAATGCAATTAATTATCTATGGAAGAATTGAATCCAAATTGAAAGTATAGTTGAAACCTTGTCAGAGAATTTTATGGAAGTTGATCCCAATATTAAACATAGTCTTATAATTTGTTGAATAATAAACAATACAATTCACTGCTACAAAGAAATGTATGAAGTGAAAAGGCTGTAGAAGAAAAAAGTGCAGAAATTGAGATTGCAATTTTTGAAGAATAAATAATGAATCACCAAGGAAAATGAATTTTACAAAATTACATGAAATAAATGCTTTTCTAATAAGGACATTTGAATTTATTTTATTAAGTTTAATTTATTGAAAAACAAAGAGAAATTTTTTTTGGAACCAATTACAATTTTTTCTATGTAGATATTTTGTACCTCGATTAGTCCGGTTTCAAACAGTCCT
Organism: Agrypnia vestita; assembly: GCA_016648135.1. Classification (NCBI taxonomy): domain Eukaryota; kingdom Metazoa; phylum Arthropoda; class Insecta; order Trichoptera; family Phryganeidae; genus Agrypnia; species Agrypnia vestita. The sequence continues at coordinate 1,091 of JADDOH010010553.1, forward strand.
GGATATCAGCAGAACTGATCACCCGGGCTAAGTGAGGTATTACTGTACTTTTGAAAACTTGTTTTGACAAATCTTTTATGAAAATAGTCTGAAATCATGGTCAAGAACAGAATGATAAGATCATTTGAATAGCTCACTACATATTTGCTTTATTCATACAGCTATATACTATTTAAATAACTTTTGTTCAGTTATGATACATTATGAGTTAAATAAATATTGAACAACTCCAATCTACTTACCTGACTACAAACATGCACCGTGATAAGAGATAGAATTCAGTATTTATCAATGTGCACTTAAACACGTAGAGCGACATAAGCAGAGCCAGAGAGTTTAAGAAATAATCAATGAAATTTAGCAGAGTTTAACAAACAATCAATGGAATATCTAAAAGCCATCTACTTTTTGTAATATGTAATAACAATACAAAATCAGTTTTAACAAACCAGATGAATTATTACTCTCTTATAATAATAATTGATTAATTCCCTTACATACAATTGTACATATTTCTTTTCAATAAATTAGTTGTTATTTTTTATGGAATATCATAATAAAAATACAGTTATGAAAGGTCCAATGAGTAAATTGATATTTAAATACATACATATATCTATCCCTATTTGTTGTGCAGTACAAATACATATGAATGTCTTAAATTCTTAGGAACCCTGACAATTAAATAGAACTCAAAAGTGAATACATACATATATAAGATAATTATAATTATAACATGTTATGAATATGTTTCTGAAAAGAAATAGAAAAAATGTCTGCTAGGAACATTTTTAAAATGCTCCTTTGAATTAATTGATTCCAGGGTAACTAACTTATTAAGCTTTTTGTGACTAAGGGTCCAAAACATCCATGTGGTTCGAAGTGGGGTATCTAATTACCCCAGATCATAACCATATAAACGATAATAAAAAGTCTGTGATGGGTGACGCAACCCAACCGCCTTGCCGGACGTCCATTGTCCGAATGCCAAAATTAATGCTCGCGCGTTATCAAATAAGCAACAAATGCAGTGCAGTATATAGTAAAACTCCGTTAATTCGCAATTCGCCATAATTCGAAAGTTTTCAAACCCACAAGTCCCAAAATGCTAATTTCATAGTAGATTAATCCCGATGATTCGAAAACCCCGGTAATTCGAAATAATTTTTATCCCCTTGCGCCATAAATCAATATGTTTTAGTTCACATAATTAGAATTTTTTTTTTAATTTGATGAAATTGAAAAAATATTATGATTTTTTCGCAAGTGAGAACAACACATATATCAATTTCAGATACTTCAGTAATAAAAATGTAGCGGTCTTAGTATTAGCATAATAAATATTGCGTTTTCAAAATGATTTCTTGAAAAAATTAAATGGAATTGAAATATGCAAAAATGCAGACGTTTTTCATAAAATTAATGGGTTTTTTTATGAGTTTTACGATTTTTGGCGAATTTCAAAATTGCTTTGCGATTTTTGATTTTTCGAAATAATTTTTAGTCCCTTAGGGCATAAATCAATACATTTTAGATCACAAAAGTCTATTTTTTTTAAATTTGACGAAATTGAAAAAAAATATTTCGATTTTTTCGCAAGTGAGAACAACAAATAAATCAATATCGGGTACTTTAGTAATATAAATGTTGCGGACTTCGTATTAGCATAATAAATATTGCGTTTTCAAAATGATTTCTGGAAATATGCAAAAATGCAGACGTTTTTCACAAAATTAATGTTTTTTTCATGAATTTTAAGATTTTTGGCGAATTTCACAATTGTATTAGAATTTTTAATTTTTTTTTTTGGACCTTGAATTTCTAATTAACGGGGTTCGGCGTAATTCGATATTTCTTTTGGGTCCCTTGAATTTCGAATTAATGAGGTTTTACTGTATTGTGCTGGCCGTTGTTTGCATGTGTGGTAAGGGGCTACCCACTGCATTAGTTAGAGTGAAACAAATAATAAGCACAATAACTAAAAGACAAGACACAGGGATATGGTATGAACACGCGCAGGTGTATGTACCGCACAAAGATCACATGACTAAAAACAATATTTTTAAATATTATGCGCTTACAAATTTAAAAAACTAAAAATGGAAAAATGTTTGTCACTATTTCCACGAAGACTACAAAAAATAAGAACAAAATCATTTCCATAATTATTGAGTTACCAAGTTTAAAGCGATCTCTGGGGAATGTGAATAGCCCCCAGTAAAATCTGTGAAGCTAAGGTTAAAATAATTCACCAGCAAGCAACCAAATAGTGGTTATTTATCTTCTGTTTAAAATTTTAAGTAGTAAAGATAATTTTATTTTTATTACATATTCAGTTAATGTATAATATATTAGGTAAACAAAACTTGTTTTTTTTTAATTACACTTATATTTCTTCATTAACAGCAGGTGTCTAGTATTAATGAGTTTTGTACGGTACTACGATAATTTAAAGAGAGATAATCATATCCGGTTAATCTGTTTTCCGGAAACCCTCTGGTGCCCAATAAGAGGAGGTTTCTGGGGTATTCTGCCTAATGTATACGCCCTTTGTGGCTAAGTATTGGCTTGCAATACTATGTTGAACACATAGTGGGTTGTTGTCAGTGTTGTGCTAAACAGTGGCTTGCAATACTGTGAAACTGGCCAAAAAGGTCATATGCACACTATAGAATACCACAAAAAAACATATTGGAAGGTTACATACGGCCGCAAAAACCTGATAACAATTTTAACAGACAGTTCACTGTATTATTGAAAATTTAATTGTTTGAGAAAAGATTACAAAATTTGTCATAACTGTTTTAAATAAAGACACTCACTGTTAATTGATAACCTTTTTCTTCTTCTTCCTAGACCGTAAGTGCCATTTACTTGGGGCCGGCCTTCCTTATCCACTTTCTCCTTTGAGCACGGTTTTGTGCTATACTGTCGTCGAGTTGGTCTTCTTTCAGGTTTTTTTCGACCGTCGTCAACCAAGTGGCGGGCGGCCGTCCACGTTTACATTTTGTCGTTGGCAGGTTTAGGGCAAGCTTCACCGTATGGTCTTCTGGACGTGACCATACGATCGTAAATGTTTCCCTTTGGTTTTGTCTTTAATTGGGGCGACTTTAAAGCTACCTCTAATGTGCTCATTTTGAACTTTGTCTAGCAGTGTGACACCCACTGACCAGCATAACATGCACATTTCTGTTGTTTGCTGATCGTCCAGCATTCTGACTCGTATAAAACAGCAGGTCTAATGGCTCTTTTATATATTTGTCCTTTGACCTTAAGAGGCATTCTTACTTTCATTTTTAGACAAGGAAATTTTTAGTGGCCATGTTGTTTTATGGCCGATTGCCACATGACGCCAAGGCACTAATCCTCCTTAGGACTATGAGCACTGCCATTGGACCCCTAATAGGTTCTTTTCCGCCACCAACTCTTTTGCACCATCGTGCCTGGCGATGCAACTCTAACATGACCTCAGACCTCTATATGCGAGGTTAGCTCACTGTTGGGTAGGTGTCTCTTCCGTCTGATCTGCCGTACCGATGGATTTCACCATGAAGCTCTTCACCCGTGACCCTACACATGGGTTTCAGGTTATACCCCGCGAGTCTGGGTCCCTGCCTGAACTTCGCCATCTCCCAGTCCAGCCTACTGAAAAAGGGAAACACCCCCGCGACGTGGATGCGCCAGACAGGAGTTACCCCAGTAGAAGTTAGAGAAGTGGCTCCATCTTCCCTGGGGCCGGGTTAATGATCTCATATATGCCCGAGACTAATTCATCTCAAGAAAAACAGAAATTAAAAGGAATAAACTGCACTTTATAGCACTGAAATTTATCAAGTAATGAGAACTTATAGTTTTAACAAATAACAGTTGATTATTTTAATACATAAATGAAAATAATACGGAAGCACATAGGTGGTTTATTTATTGATCAAACTGAATGCTGTCACTTATTCATAGCTTTTTATAATTTCGTTTTGACTACACATCTTGAAATTTTCTTGGGAATTTATCATACCTACATTTATAGCATTTTTAATTATATCTTGATTAAATGTAAATGAAAACAATTCATCATTACAAACATTTCAACAGAAGAAAAAAATAGAATTGGGTTAACTTTGTACGAGCGCAAAGACATATGAATTGGATGACATACTTAAATCAAAATAAATTAGGAAAAAAATTTGTATGTATGTAATATGTATTTATGCATTCACAGAATTGAATGAAAGACTGTTTGTCTGTTCTTACACACTTTAACAGACATGAATCAAATTTTCCTTGGTTACTTCTTTAGTACCCTGTGCAAAACTTAGGTACCCTTTCTCTTCCTGGCCCCCTCACCACCACCCACACAAAATGTGTATGTATTACCATATTAGCTTGAATGTAAGAAAACCCCAATTATAATAAAAGTCAAATTTTTTGATGAATAAATTAATTTTTTTAAGACCTCAATTATAAGACCATATGGTATTTGTAGAAAAAAAAATTTTTTTTACTACAGTGAACATTGTTAATTTGAAATTCAGGGGATCCAAAAAAACATTTCGAATTATGTGGAACCCGTCAATTCAAAATTAAAGTCACAAAAAAAATTGCAATATGATTGCGAAATTCGCTAAATATCGTAAAACTCGTGAAAAATTATCAGGGTTAAGTTTTAAAATAATCGGGGTTAATTTACTATGAAATAAACATTTTGGGACTTGTGGAAATTCAATTTAATCAAAAATAGATACATAAACTAAATGGATAAAATATGTTATGCAAATTTTAAATGGAAGGCTAAGATCATTATGTTTTTAGGTATAGTGCATTCTTATTTTATTTACAAAGAATTGCAATTCGCCATAATTTGAAAAATTTCGAATTATGGCGAATTTCAAATCATCAGGGTTCGAATAAACGGAGTTTTACTGTATTTATTAAAGAATGTAAACAAGGAAAAATGTACAGAAACGTATGTAAAAATTTGCAATGCTAGTCCTCCAGACTAAAGGGGAAACTTCCAAACAATTGTATTAAACAGATGCAAACTAGAGAGTCTTATAGTCTACTAATAGCCATGCATAATTTTTTTTTTTTTATTAAATTTATTTGGTAAATGTACAAACTTAAGAGCGGCTGTATTCAATATGATATAATTAATACACATTTATATTACACGCTTACCCACTTTTAAATGAGAATTTTATTCTCGTGATTAAAAGTGGGGGGCATTGTCATATATGTATATATCTAATGTTAATGTAATCATTAGTGTAAGACATTAGATTAAATAAGTAAGATATAGACAAAGAAACATTAGATTAATTATAAAAATTAAGAAGGTATTGTAATAACATTTAAAAGTATGTATATATTGATAGTTTTTGGTGAGATTTTTTTCATTGCGTTATTGTGATTTCTTTTTGTGGGAGATTTTTTAATTTAGTTTTGAAATTTCTATAATTTTTTTCCATCTTCATTTTATTAGGAAGAGCATTAAAGAATGACACTTCTTGATAGGTGAAATGGTGTTGGTCTGCGCTAGTATTACACTTAGGTATCAAAATATTTCCAGCTGATCTTGGTCTATTACTAAAAGATCCAAATGTATTATTATTGAAGTACATTTTGTGAATTTGAAGTATCGCAAATTTTTTATAGATTTGATTAATATTTAGGACGTTAAAAATGTTGAAAAGTTCCCTTGTTGGGAATGTTGAGGATTTCCTCAAAATCACTTTGATAATTGCTCTCTGAACTATTTCCACTGGTAGTATATTAGATTTAAAGGTCCCGCCCCAGCCAACTATACCATACTGTAATATGGACTGGGCAAACGCAAAGTATACCACCTTCAGCATGTTTATTGATAAGATATTTCGTAGCCTTATGAATAGGTATATGAGTTTTCTTATCCTTGTGACTGTGAAATATATTTGCTCTTTCCGTTTTAGATTGCTGTCAATTATGACACCCAAGTACTTGATACTGCTCTTACCAGACAAAAACAGAAAATTTTCATTGTTACAACTGTTGTTGTCATCGCATTGATTGGAGTGGATCTTTATATGAATATGTTCAGGTGATTCCTTTTTGGTAATAGAAAACGGGACATATAGTTTGTTTTTGTATTTACATTAGCCCATGTCTTTCCCTTTATAATTAACGCAATATCATTATTATCCACTTAGTAAAGGAACTTAGATGTGCATTAGCAATGGCAGTGAAGGTAAATCTGCGCTGCAATGATGAGTAGCGTGTTGGTCTTGTGGTTCGGACTCTCGCCTCATGATCCAAAGGTCGCAGGTTCAAACCTCACTCCAGACCAGCAAGTTAGTCCTATTTTCATAGCGCAAGCATTTAGCTTAGTTTGAAAATAGTAAGAATATTGATGGCATGTATTCCGTGTTCGCATCTCTATTTAAAAAAAAAAAACAATTTCATGGGCATATTTTGGATTTCGCTGTGTGATTTGTGTCAGCAATGGCGTCCTCATACGACACATTCTAAAAGTTGTTCCTCACAAAAAATCATGCGCACTAAAAATTTGCTGAAAAAATCTCATAATCCTTATTCTGTGTCTAATTATGCATGAAAACGCCTGACAATCGAAAGGTCCAAATATATGTTGTCTTTTTGTTTTTAATGATATTTCAGGGGAAAACCTTATACATATTCGGATCAATACGGTATATTGAATGCCATCCGAATTTAGCTGTAGCACTACGGTACCTTGTGAAAAACAGACACCATCTCACCGCCTAGACCAAATTTTGCACAACAATAAAAAAAGACTTATTTACTAACCACAACTCCATCTATTTCTTTTAAATTATATCTGTTGTATTAATTAAATCTGAATACTGGGTAACACCTGGCAGAGCCAGCTAATGTTTCATTAATAATCAACAGTAAAATAATCAACAGACTAGGTGTCATTTAAAAATAATGAAACAAAATAAATTACGAATACCTTTATTATAATATGATGGAAAATAAAATTCTAAAATAATTTATTTTGGTTGTTCTGGGAAGGAAACTATTTTCTTCATCGGTGGAGGAGGTTTTGTTTTAGAATTAGCCAATAATATGGCCCCTGGACTAGGATACGGTCTCATCTGATACAGCGGGCCGGTAGCGGTAGTGTCTACACCAGTCTTGGCATCCCCATGTTTTTCAAGACCTGATGACCATTCTCCCCGTGGCACATCAGAATATGATGAAGGATCCATGGGATCTAGATCATTATCTCTAACTTTTAATCTTTTGTCGTGTCTTCTCTCTTCCCTGTTCTTTTCTCGTCCTCTGCGGTCTCTAAACCTCTCCCGTTCTTCCTTTGTATCCACCTTCTTGTACTGTGGAACTTCCTGGTCAGAATTGCCCTCACTGCTGTTGTCACTTTCATCGCCTTCCCTTAACAAACGTTCTTCCCTCTGATGAGCAGCGCAATCCGAGAAGATAGCTTTCGGGTGTGTAGGTGGCAGCCACGATACCAGGTTGTTGTATACATTCCAATAATAGTGCTGACCGCAACCTTCATCGTAAACCTCTTGCCAACCATTGGGTAAAGGATATTTTTCCAGCAATTTCTCTTTGCGTCGTAAATAGTCTTCGTTCGGTACAAGAATCCCTTGACGCCATCGCTTTACGCAAAACAGTGAACACTCGTGGTAAATATTGTATTTGTTGGGACAACCCTTGTGCCCTTTCAGCGGATCAACATTTACACCGTCTATTCCTTCCCAAAAGTTTCCTTTTCCGCTTGTTTCATCTCTATGTGAATCGTAATCTTCAGCAATGATTTCTTCGTTTGTTTGTTGTTCCGGTTCAGGATCAGCGCTTTTTTCGGCAGCATTCAGAATACCACGTTTCGCTAAACGAGCAGCTAATGCTGGCGGTAAAGGCATTTCATCGAGTTGTTATTTTCCGATATCGCTGTTTGTTAATAACGCGACCTAACATGAAATCCGCGCTGCTTGTCAGTTCGATTCGTTTGATTTGACATTTTTCTATGGTCTTGGTCAAGATCATTTATGTTCATGAATTATATTATCTTATCTATGGTTCATGATCATGAAAGATGTCTTTTGCAATCGGTAGGTACCTATATAGAGTTCTAAAATAAAAAGTTGATATACCGGAGTCGGGGGGGTAGGGTCTGAAGGGTCAGAGGCGATATAAAATCACGGTGTGGTAAACCGGCCGGGAGATCTCAGATCTACGTATGCCGGCGGTTACGCCCTCCCCTAGGTACAATCAAAACGTCAGGTGACTGACTAGGACACTGATATCTCGAGGCGGGTGAAGGGATATAAAAATAATAAAATCGAAACAATTTTACAAGTTTCTATATTGGGCACTGTAGCAAATTAATTTACATGAAACATTAATCTTAACTTACATACGACGCAGCAAAGTGGTTACTAATTTAAAAATTACATGAACCCTAATTTAGAGGGAGAGGACAAAATTATAAACAAAGAAAGAAAAAAAGACAAAACACAAAAAATCTGATCTTACTGCTAAAATGGATGGTGACGAGATTAAATTAACACTTCGGTAGAACCAGGTGGGCGGAGAAAAAGTCTTTAGATCGGGGTAACCTGTTTCGGAGAGTTCGGCAGGTGTCTTCTTCGTGCTGCTTCGTGGTGGGCGGCGGCTTCTGGCGTCGGCGTCGTCCTCTGACTGTGCAGGCTACCTCGGCGGCTTCTGACGTCGGCGTCGTGGTGGTCGTCGGCAGAGCGTCGGTCCTCCGTCGCGGTGGTACACTGCGGCGTCGCGGCGGCACTGATACTTAGGCGTTTGCGGCGGTGCGTCACAGCACTCGGTGGCGAATGGCGGTTGTTGCCGTTCGCGCTTTCGCTCCTCCAGGAGTTGCTAGAGTGATCGGCGATGCTGTTTTTACGGGCACCGCTAGAATCTCTAGCTTCTCCACACTCAACTCAACTCCTCAACTCGACTCCTAACTGGTTTCTTGGCGGCTGGCTTCGCCTTATATTCTCTCCCCGGCGGCCCAGGGTGTGGTCGCGGGGGCTCGAGGGGAAGCCTCCAGTTGGTCTTTCGCCGATTGGCTCCTTTGATGTCCGCCCCCGTCGTTCATTCGTCTCTCCAGGTCCCGATTGACGCTATTGGTTACTGAACCCAATGTTGCCTCCGTTCCGCCCCCTATTGTTCTCCCAGTTTGCGGCTAATCTCGATGCTTTTCTGGTATGTAGGCCTAAACACTTTGTTATTTCACGAACGCTTTGTTCACTGTTCATATCCCTATCCCGTCACCAAAAACACATTGCAAAATGAATTAAACTTAAGGAAAATATTACAGTACAAATTGGCAAAGGCGGAAAATTGAAAACACAAATTCGCATCAACACTTATTACCCAAAAATAAAACTGCTTACATATACATACTTAATTAAATCGACACGCCAGACATATTTTTATCGACCAGTTATTTCTACCATTATTGACTAATTACATGGGATTGACGCAGGGTTTCATTAGATCACAGTAAAATTCCTTGAGTATGCATTACAATATTAATCTTATTATTAAGTCGTCGGTTTGATTCTTACAGTAGGCCTCTCAATATTTAACGTTATTTATACATTACATCGTTACAGGTCAATCCTTATCATTAACATTGATTTAACGCTATTTATACATTACATCATTACAGGTCAATCCTTATCATTAACATTGATTCAACGTTATTTATACATTACATCATTACAGGTCAATCCTTATCATTTACATTTAAAATTTACCACTCCGCATATCCTCTTCCTTTCTTTTTCTTTTTAATTTTTTTTTCTTTAACAATGACAACATGTACTTGATACTTAGTTTTATTTTTAATTTTAGCTTAAATAAAACAAGCTATCGTACTTCTTAGTTGGACCAAACATAATTGTCAATATGTGACATAGAGATACAAAACAAAGGGCTAAAATTATACAGACATCGTGGCATTTCTTAGTGAATCAATTAACATAAAAACTTATTTACATGGGATACATGCTTCAAGCGGGTCCCCTAATGTTAATGTTCTGTATACATCTTTGTAATTTCTTTTGGGATTACAAAGTACATGAATTTGCATCAACGCCACTTTCCCGAAAGGAATGCTTACATATACTAACATAATCAAATTCGATAGACACTTTTTTTTCAAGAAATTATGTTAAACCTTATTACTAGAAGAAAAATTAAGAAAACTTGGCGTAAATTAATTAATGTAACATTATTTACACCTAAATAATGAAAATTCTTACTTCAATATGTAAGCTGGATTGAATGCAAAACGTTTTTTTTAGGACTTTCATTATACTAATCATTATCTTATCAAATCAGCTTTCTTCCACCCCTGGTATAAGAATATAAGAAAAGAATAAAAATAGAGAACACTAAAAAATTATATAAGCCACATTCCACCAGGCAGACAATTGAAAATTTTCCAAACAAGAATTATTTTGAGCTTTATTATTACTAGATTAAAACAACTATTTTAAAAATAGACCGACAAATTATATTGCTTAACCCTTTATAGGTCATAAGCCAAAACGGATAGTTTTGAGACCGGCAACATTAAGGTCTATATTTATTTAATTTTACAAGTTATAAACATTCTTATGGGTTCTAATCATTCTCAAATAACACACCGAGATTTTGAATCTAACCAACCGCTATGAAGTTCGCAATTATTGAAAATATTACGAAAAATGCCCCCCGGTCAGTTATCTGACCAGCGTCCGTTTAGCGACACGATGGCTATCAATTTTTCAAGAACAGTTGTTTTTGAGCTCTTGTTTTTCAAAAATTGTGAGTTTCTACTGAAAACAAAGTAAGTACATTTATACAATACATAATAATACACTTTTATTTTTATTTTTACGGTAAACTATATATGTAATAGTAAAATAACATTAAATTTTCGAGTGTACTGTCTAGAATCTAACCACAAATTCTATAATTTGGACCCTTTTTGATTATCATATTACAGACAGTAAAAATAATTTCTTAACCACAATACTTACAGTTAAATTTAATAATATAGTATACTTTCACTATAAATTGTTATATTTTATGTATAATTTCCCGCTATCGAGTTATTTGATGATATGTGTCATCCTTTGATAAAATGATTTCGGTAAAAATTGCTGATTATATTGATTATTTTTGTTTTCATTGAAACTGTAATATTTTTTGAAATGTATATCTCAAAATGAAATTAAATAGTCATAGAATGTTATATGTATGAGTAAAAGTCTGTATTGCAACACAAAATTTAATTTTTCATTTTTAAAATGATGTTTTAGAATGGACAATGAGAGAGGTAGAGATTATAGCGTTAAAGACTTTGAAGAAATGGGTGAAGACGTTATTTGAAGGAATTATGGAGGACCAAGCTGAGGATTTAGATGTATAGGAGGAGATCTGATGCTTATGATGAGATTCTTCATGGTCTTCTTAGTCTTCGGGATTCAGCTCGTAGGAGCTGCTGAGAATAATCTCGATTCTGATCCTGTCGATGCAGTAGCGGACCCTACTTACATTGATAGTAATATGGAAGCTGATTGTTCTTCAGATGATGACCTAGACATTTATCTATCACCATAAGTTACTCCATCTCCTACTACAACAACTATAAGTGGCGTAAGCAACGGCATCACGCGCCTCCCGATTATTTATGGGAGGAGTTGATCACTTTGAACAACTAACATCGTCACAACGTGGAAATCAAGGTGATAGTGGATTAAATTTTGGTATTACGTTATGGAATCTGCCATCTTTTCATTCATATATTTAATATAGGGAAACATTGAAGCAATTGGATAAAAAAAAACCTATTATATATCTTCACGTCCGAAACAAGTTAGCTGATTGGATCTTTTACATCACGAAAAAGGTTAAGTCGACCTCAAACTACATTGCCTGATGACATCAATTCAAATCATCCTGAAAAATATACACTTCGTAGATGTGGTTCTTGCAGCACTACACTGAAAGTGGTATGAAGCTCAGTAGCATGCAAAAATTGCAAAATAGCGCTTTGCATACCGTGTTTTAGGCCATACTATTTGTCTGGCCAGCGGAATAAAGTATTATTATAATTATTAATAAACTATTCTTCTAACAGAAATATATAAAAGTATTTTTATTACTAAAACAAAATTCGGAGATCACTTATTTTTTTTTACCTAAATGGACACTGGTCAGAAAACTGACCGCTGGAAAATCGAAAATTACAAAAAATCTATACGTTTTCCAAAAAATATAATAAATATTCTGTTCATCAAAATGAATAAAGAATACATAAAAAAAAATTCTAGGCTCGTATCTTTAAAAAAAGAAGTTGTCCTATAAAGGGTTAAACGAGTAATCAAAACAATAATTGCATGTTTACATATAGGTTATATACCTACAACCTACAAATTTGTATGAAAAAAAAATACAATATTTGGGGCTTGAATAACTAATGACAAATTAACATTATTCTTAAAAATAATTAAAACTCACAAATTAACATTATTCAACTAGGTGTATGTAATATATGAAAACGTAAGACATGAAAGCCTCGATCTAAAGTAATATTAATGTTTATTCCAACACGGCATTTACCTATTTGCAATTAATTAAACTATTTTGTTTCAACCCCGTGTGCTAAAATTCATTCTGCAGACAGATTTCAAAAGACTAAAAAGTCGGAATCTTATATCTCTTCAACCGTGTTACATTTTTTTTTTTCGAGATAATATTCTATTACGTTATATATTATATATTACATCAATATCAAACATCGTCGGCAATAATACAATCAATACATTTTTTATTATTTGCCACAAGTTAGATTAATTCGGGATGATCTCGTTATCATTTCAAATTGCAATGTCCCGTTCATTTCGGTCCTTAACTACATATAAAACGAGTAACCTCCACCTGCAGAGGTGGCCTGGGTTATCTAAATTATCATTACCTTACTTAAATTAAACATATCAGTTGCTACTTAATTAGGTACATATTACATTGATATTATGATTCACCACTTTGCCTCAATTTCTAATTCGGCCTCTACCTTCTTAATTGATTGACCCCTGTTATCTTTATTGATAATGACCGCCTGGTCGTGCGTTGCGGGATCTTCGCGCCCTTATATTAATAATATGATTTATACGATCCTACATCCCGCGGATAGTGTCGCCATGTGTCAGCGCTTTCTAAAACATCTCTATTGTCTGTCGAGGACAATAGTAAGTTTACTGCGACGACTTTCGGAATTATTATCTTGTTTTTCTAAAAAATGTCTTTCCCAAAACAATGGCGACTTCTCTAACAAAACGCAGCTTTCTAAACCGTTGTCACATGTGTTCGCATTTGGCCAAGATGTTCTTTCTATTGTTTAATCGGGGTTAAAGATATACGTCCCGCTGCAAGAAAAGGTTTACCGTTTTTACCCTTCCAAGATGTTACTTAAGAACAAAAGGTTGCGAACGTATTGTCCATCCTAACAAAAGGCCGTGCACCCTTAATGTCTTTGGCGATGCCCAACGCCCTCGGCAACCCTAACTTTCTAATTCATTGTTTCATATGTTTTATGGCGGGCTATCCTAAGAGCGATCGTCCGTCGCAATGTTATTTTTTTTTGAACAATAGGTCACATATTTCGTCCTCGAACAAAAGATCGAGCATGCCGGGGCTGCCCTGGCTGTGACCACATGGCGCGTGATCTTCGAAACATGGGCGCTTTGATTTCGGTATTGCCCTAGGACAAAATTAATAACCTGGTTCGCGTCATACTCCGGTACATCAAAGTAATGTGATAGGGCGGTTTTATTAATCCGTCTCCGTCTATCAATAAGTTGCCTTGTCAAGGAAGGTGGAGCGGGAATTTCAAACACTCTAGCACTATTATATACATTTATTACAAAAAAAAAACAGTCAAATCTTACTCTAGAACACTATTACTAACTTTATAGCTAATCTTAACCTAAGCACAACCCGTTCCTACTCCCACATAAGTTCGTCGTGTCCTTTCACATTTTAGTCCACAAAAAAAAACACATGTTCACTAGCGGAGACCCTCGTTGCCGCCATCTGGATGCCGCGGGTGGCCAGCCGCATGGGGAGCGCCCGTGGTCCAGATTTTGGCGCGGGATTTGGCCGGAGTCTCGCACGTGGTCCAGGCCGCAGAAGCACGTCCAGAGCGCTGCAGACCGCCTTCTCCTCAAACGACATTGACGGCGCCGCCCCGCGTTCTTGAGCGCACGTGGCGGCGGCTCAGAGCCCGCCGTGGTGAAGCGGCCATCATCTGGAACCGTCCCAAGCGCTGCGAGCCGCCTTCCCCTCAAGCGACGTTGACGGCGCCGCCCCGTGTTCTTGAACACACGTGGCGGCGGCTCAAGGCCCGCCGCCGAAGGGGCGGCCGCGGGCGAGGAGCCCGAGCTGTTGCGGCGGTGGCGGTCGGAACGAGACAAGGGGGCGTTCTTGGCCCTCCGGCTTCAACTATCTGTGTATGCGGGGAAGGGGAGGTAGCCTCTCCCACCCGCAATGGCACCCTATCAACCCCTGGCGGTGCGGGATGGCAACCCGTGGTGCCGCGCGAAATTTAAAATTACCTAAACCTATTTTAAAATAAAACTTATTTCTAATTTCTTTTTTTTTGTTTTAATTTTTAATAATTTAATAATAATTTAATAATAATTTCTAACTTCTAATTTAAAAAGGACGCGATGCGGAACGTCACATGCAGGTCGCGGACGCATCAAATGCCCCCCCCTTTTTGTGACGTGTCCGTATCGCGTGTGATTAAAATAATATTCTAAATAATATGCTATACTTATACACTACCCTCCCGCGATAACCTTTAAACCTAGTCAGGATTATAATAGAATTTCTATTGCTTCACTTATCTCACGGCGCGCGCGTCTCGTATGTACCAGCCCTCCTTGTAATCATAGCCGCCGAAAAAAAATCTAAAATATTCCACCTTCTCACATGAAAAAGAATATTAATCGAAAATACCGCGCGCCCGCGGTCTACGAATAATGCAGGTTGGCGTTTTGATTCGTGCTGTCGCCGCCCTTGGCAACGGCTTCTGCCTACACGAATCTCCACCCTCCCCGAATTAACTTCGCGTTCCCGCATGCTACTGACTCTACCCGCGCCCCAGAATCCTTGTATACTTTCCTAAACGGATATTCTGTGTATCGTCGTTTTCATTCGACTTTCCTCGTCGTCGTCCTCCTTGTGCATCCATATCGGCGCCCTGCCGATGATGGAGCCGTGCTCATGACCGCTGCCTGGGTCCTCCGTCGTCTCACGCTCGTCTCGCTTCGTCTACGTCGGTTCCGTGTCGCCCTGACACCGGAACGATTCTCTCTCGTTACCCGTATAGGCTCGTACACAAGGCTCACTTTCGAAAAAAAATTTATCCCGCAAAATTATAAAACCGGCTATGATAAAAAAATAGAATTAAAAAAAAAAAACACTTAAACTCGATCGCGTTGTCAGAAAAAACAAAACGGGCCGTTACACACGCGACATACGGTTTTTCAGCGTATGTACCTATAAGATAAATAAAGCACGTAGAAATTGTCCATTATAAGGACCTGGATATTCTAAACCTATCTTAGAAAATATTACCTACGGTCTACTACTTGTGTAAATGCACGTGGTGTGCTCGACCCGGCTCGAAATTCTCGGTAATGCCCACGCTCGGCGAGGCTTAACCCATCTGGTTGCGCGCTGCCCTCGGCCGGCCGGAAATTCCGAGAAGTGCCCCAAATTCGCCCTCTGACCACGACCACGTGCGTTTTACATCAAAACTTTCATTAAAATCAATAAAACTAAAACTATCCTAATCTATTGTTGGGCACCACGATTTTTTTTTATATGTATTCTAATTTACACACTATGAATTTAAACCGGCCCTTATTGATAAACGGAGACGGATTAATAAAACCGCCCTATCAAATGCTATATCTACAGCATGCTACGCACCACCACATGCAGACAAAAAATAAAGCCGGTTTTTTTTTCATAATAACGACCAGTGGATACCGAAAATCACGAGGTGAGCAGAGTAACTATGCATGAATAAAATCTCTCTGAAAATTATGAAACATACATCTTATTGGAAATAAGTTTTTATAGTCACATCAGTTTTCTTTTTACACACGTGTATAAATAAATTTTAAATATGGATACTGCTGTGCTTGCTATCAAATAGTGGACATTGTTGATTTTGCTATTTACCTAAATGGAAAATGCTATCTTTGCATTGACGTTTCAGTCCTAAATTGACATCAACTCTCACTGATTAATATGAGGCAGACACATCCTTGGGGGTTGATTTGGTTGAGATGAATATTGCTACCCTCGCTCTTTACACTATGAGGATTTTTCTGTCTTTGCTTGATTAATAGTGATTTGGAAACACGATTTTTTTTTATTATTTATCTTGATCTTGACACATATCCATAGGAAAAGGAGTCATTCATCTCACTATGAAGAACCTGTGCCGAGATGAGCAGTTTTAATATAGTGAGAACAAAATAATATAAATAAAAAACGAAACCTTGTGTATAGTTTACAACTTAATATGATACAAACATTCTTGACTATAATTTATCTAAATATCTCTTGCAAATACTTACCATATAATTTTTATTCCTGATTTTGTTAAAATTATTATTCAAATTCTTTTTATCAAAGATATAAACGAACAGTGGGTAAATATCAAATTAAAAGAAACAAAAGGATTGCAATGTAAGTACATACTGCCATCTCTTTCGCATACACAGATCACCTGTTTATAGACATGATACAAGTTGCCCAGATGCACCGCCTGTCACTCACATCGTGACACCGCAGTCACGATGTCACGCAGTCGCAAGTTAAGTGTGACAAGAACCTTGAAATCAGACTGAAATTACCGCACAAAATTACTCTAAAAAAGGTTTCACTTCAAAAACTATGTTCTCTAAAAATCTAAAAAAAAATATTTTTGAATACATGGTCCATGTCATATTAATTAATTAATCAAAATGAATAACCTGTTAATTGTAAAGCTTTTAATAAAGATTTGCTTATCTTTTTACTATTGGTTAAAAGAAAGTTATCTTTTTGTTATTGGCATTGCTATTCATCACGTCATTTGAAATCATGTTTGTATATTTATTTCAATTTAGATTGTTTTTAGTCTCAAAATTACGGTGAGTATGTTACCAATGATAAATATTGTCATGGATTGTGACTTTGGGAGGCAAATGAAAACACTGGAAATTAATTATCGATTTATTAATTATTTCAACAAATTCACAAAGTCACTGGACACGAATTTAATTTAAACACTATTTTTTAATTCACACTATTTCTGAATTAATCACTCTACTGTAAAACACTTTTTTTTTATAGCTTGCTAGAATATTCTGTTCAATTATCACACTTAATTAAGTCTTTCTCTCAATACGTCGCTTTGAATTAACCTGCACATTGGTGACACTGTGGTCATTGGTGTTTAATTGCCGGCTAAATTGTGTTGGTCAAACATCAAAACAAACATGAAATGCTGCGGGGCCGGTTTTCAAACCTCCTAGATTATTCTATACATTTCTAGTGATTACGAGAATATTCCCATCGCGTGAAGAGATTGTACCAGATGTTTGTAGATGATTGCAGAGATTCTATAGACTTTAATAGTGCACAATTTTTAATCCGGATTCTAGCATCTCACTACAATATAGAATCGAATCAAAATGATTTCGGTACTGTACTGCAGGCCAGTACTTAACCTTAACATCAACACGTACTCATCACATCAGCACTGATGATGGACCCTGCAAAGGGATCTGAAACGTTGGCTAGAGAGTTCAGCTGTACACAGCAGATTATCCTAGAAAACTACACACAGAAGATTCTTTCTTTGAAGAGAACATTTCTGGACTTAAAAGATTGTTTGCTGTGCAAATTCCATTTTCCACAAACAAAAAAGAAAATACACAACAGAGCATTTAAACTGGTCAACGGGAGCACGGAATAATGTTTTATGGACAAATAAATCAAAATTCGAAATATGTATTAGGAATCAAGCAAAGGTAATATGACATTGTTTGTTGACAGGTCAATGAGTCATGCAAAGATGTTTGCATAAAACCTACAATTAAACACAGAGGGGTTCGGTGCTAGTTTGGGGATGCATATCTTCGTCTGAAGTTGGGATATCTTGTCAGTTTCAAGGAAAAAATAAAAAGCGGCGAGCTTTTTAATATTTTGAATTTTGAAGAGACATACCATTCCATCTGAAAGATGTTTTATTGGAAGAAACTTCATTTTCCAAGAAGATAATGAATGACCCAAAATACATATCTTGCTTTGTAAAGATGTATTTGGAAGAAGAAGACATAGAAATTTTACAAATCGTGGGCTGGTGACCATATAGTCGAGATTTTTTAATCATTATTGAACGTGTATTGCTTGGACAGCGCTCAGAAAATAAGAATGCCAAGAAGTTCTGATGAATTATTTAACACATTAAAAGAATAAAACAATATTCCAAATGATTCCATAAAAAAAAATTAAAGTATACTCAGCGCACACAAAGCAAAAGGTCATATAAAATATAGATTTTTATCCTTAAAACCTTATGTGTTTTAAATACAAATTAAATTTTCTTTCATATTAAAATATAATTTAAAAATTGAAATGATAGTTTGTTTTATTACAATTCTGTTAAAATAAGTCAATCTTATGAAATCAAAGGTAGGCTAAGACTTTCGCGCATTACTTTATATCGTCGCTGTATATATAATAAAGCCTGTATGCCATTTAGTACATTCTGAGATGAACGAATCAATTTGTCAATTTTTCATATAAATAATGGAAATATACTAAAAAAACATTGCCGTCCATCTGGAAAGTGTGCTTATAATTGCGCAGATTATATATTTAAAATATTTTTATAATATATAGTCTGCGCAATTATTTTTTAAAACAGTTTCATTTGTTTATCTCAGAATGTACTAAAACGTCACATAAGATTAATTATATATACATCGACGATATGTATGTAATATAACTTTGGAACTAAGCCAAAGAACTTGGAAAAAATGATTACTTTAATAGTACCTACTAATAGGATCAGACCTGCTTCATATGATAGGCAACCACCGACTCAACCATGAATCTTTAGGTACCAATTAGCCCTAAGATTATTAGACATGTACTGAAAAATAAGTCTTTTATCGATTTATATTCTTCTGAATGATTTACACACTTATTTTAAAATACAAAAATATTTAATAAAATACAATTCATATACAGACACTTAAAATATTTACATATAATTTACAGTTACTTAAAATATTTACATACACCACACAAACTATGTTCTCACATTCCACAATTATTATTAATGGTATGTTAATTATTATGACTGAAGTAACTTATTGTCAAAAGTTCACATTTTGCTCAATCTTGAAATATTATTAAATTTTCTAGTGATTAACAGTAAGCGCACAGAATAAGGTTCATATAAATAAAAATAATGAGGTCACAACTCAACTCTACTCCTTGGCATCTGTAATGCCCTCAGTTCCTATTGAGAACATGGCTTCAGATTCTGGCAAGCAAGGACTGTCGTAAATCTTACATATTCTTGCGTCACCTCGTCCCTTGCGAAGGTAAAGTCTAGTGGTTGAGGAGTGAGCCATTATATGGCCACCAATAGGCTTTTTAGGATCTGGAGCAAACACTCCGCCGCCCTCCACCTGGGCAACTACCTGGTTGGTTATGACGACAGCAACGCCAAACTATAAAATAAAATATAGCATGATATTTGTGTAAAAATAATACAATAGGGAAATTTCACATATTACAAATAACAATGAAAATATAAGAAATAAATTCAAAATATTAATTATATTCTGTGTATCAGTGTGGATAATGTGGGGTAATGTTTTCTTCCATAATTTTTATTATAAAAATCTTTAAAAATGCGATTCTATTAAAACGCACATGATTTGTCGTGACTTGCGTGTTTAGTGTAGTGCCGTGGTATTTGTATATCTGGGTACCATACAATTGTGACACACATATTTTTTCGTGGACAAAGTAAGGATTATCCTATTAAGAAAAAAAAATGAAATTTCTCTATTTTTTTAATATGCTCAAATTTTTAGTTCACAAATACTGGATTTTGTCCCAAGAGGGATCATCATTAATTAAGATAAATGATATATCTGTGAACGTTACATTATGTAAAGCCAGCCTCAAAGACAGGTTGTCAGCCCTGTAACACCCACATCAATCCACATATAAATAGATTTGTCTCTGGGAGCTACCTTTAATTTATTTTAATTAATAAGATAATAATTTTTTTTAATAATTTTCACTAGAATATAATCGCTGTCGAACTAGATAACATACCTCATCTGCTAATCGCAATAGCATTCTCAGAAATCTGGCAAGATGCATCTGCCTTGCTGACAATTCTCCTCTACCAGAATAGTCAGTTCTATACAGAGCTGTGGCGCTGTCCACTATCAATAATGCGTATCTGTAATAATATCAAACATTTCTCAAGATTCTTTTATAAAGTGTTGATTCCTTACAATTTTTTTGTATACTTTTTAGTGCATCTTTTTCTATAAAAAAATTATAAAACTTATTCATTTTACACATTTTTATAAAAATTATTAATTTTATACATTTTTAGTAATTTTAAAATATAGTTTTATAATAAAACTTATTCACTTTACACATTTTTAGTAATTTTAAAATATGTATAGCTTTATAATAAAAATTATAAAACTTATTCATTTTACACATTTTTAGTAATTTTTTACAAGAATTTCATAAAATCACTAAAGCATTTAATTTTCAATAGTAATTTAAATTCTTTGTTCATTTCGTCTGTCAGTGTCTTCAGATTTGTGATCAGTGATGTCTTCAGGTTCCTGAAGAATTCTTAATTTCTGATTTAGTTTTTCCATCTCCGGTATATTCATTATCGGAATCTGATTTAAATAAAATATTTGTATATTCTAGTTATTTCGTTTTATCAATTTAAAACCATTCTTCGAATTACAAATCAATCTAGAAAAAATATTTTTAAACCTGATTTTCAAAAACCAACAAAGTCTACGCCATCATGGTAGACACCTGCAAGCAGTTGTATTTAATAAAGAATATTGTGAGCGCTGTCCAGCATGGCTGCCCCTCATCCCATGTCTGTTGCATTTAGATGATCTCACCTTGACTCAGCCATCATGGCAGAAGCCTGCAGCAGAAGCTGGGTTTGATGATCCGTGTTGTAGGCCCTGGCGTACGCTACATTATCTAGCACAGCAGCTCCGGCCATTTCATACCTGGAGGCCACAGCCAACAGGCGCTCTGGTCGGAAAGTACCTTCTGTATCGACATACAAACATTTCCCTTCTCCACCACTTTGTTCTATTGGAAGCTGAAATATTGAAATACTTACTATAACATAGTGTTAACATACTATAACAGTGGTTGTGAAATGACTTTTTATTTGTTTATTAGTCTAAATATTAAAAACATAACCTTATTAGGGGATCATGGTTAGTCAGAATTTTGAAAAAAATACTTTTTTTTTTCTAAAAGAGAGCATTTTATCCCACGTAAACAATAATTTCAACTTCAAATGCATTTTTATAATCAGTTCAATGACCAAAATATCTCGAAAACTATATATATGTATATACAGTCGAACTCGGTTATAACGAGCACGATGGGAACGATTAAATTTGCTCTTTGTAGCCAGGACTCCTTATATCCAGGATAGGTAAATTTCGTGCGTAGTTTTGTAAACTAATAATCCGAATACTATATAATTGGACTATGATAGAATATCTAAGATTTAACATATTATATAGACCTTCATTTAATGTCATTATAAATAATACAATATAATGTCATATAAAAGAGCCCTGTCCCGTCAGTGTTTTAGATGACTTTGTCATTGAAACTTTGCCTCGATTCTGACCAAACGCTTTCATCCAATCACTTGCTATTACAGAATGGGTAAATTCTGTAATAGCAAGTTATTGAAGCTGCTTCTCAAAACTTTTGCATAAATAATATAGCGCTTTAAATATAGCGTTGCTACATTTAAAGTCATCTTTTCCAAATTGTTTTGCGAATTTTTCCGCTTTTTAAGAATTGGCCCGTCAGCGTCGATGCAAAATCTAGCGGATCTTTGGGTACAGAACCATTTTAACATCGTTTTGTCAACGTTACTAAGTTCGCTCTTTAAGATGTTATTTTCAAGAGCAGCTAAATAAACATCCATATTTTTGCAGAGCAATGAAACTGTAGAAGACCCAAACAGTTATTAGAAAAAAATCGAAATAAAGACAAATTTAAAAACATGAAAAACAATTAGAGTAGCTTGTTGGTCTTGTGGTTAGGACTCTCGCCTCGTGTTTCAAAGGTCGCAGGTTCGAATCTCACTCCAGACAAGCAAGTTAGTCCTATTTTCATAGCACAAATGTTTAGCTTAATTTGAAAATAGTAATAATATTGATGTGACACGAATTCCGTGTTCGCATCTCTATTTTAAAAAAAAAAAAGAAAAAAAATTTTTTAAATACGTTTAGGTACGAGGATTAGTGCTAACGCCGCAAAATAAACTTTCCGCGCATATCAAGGCAGCCAACTGAAGAAAGCACACAGGTTTCCACAATTTTAGGAATCGCGACACAATATGTATGGAAAAAAAGGTATTCCATAAGGTGTGAATTGATTGCGAAATTCGCCAAGAGTCGTAAAACTCATGAAAAAAGCCATTAATTTTGTGAAAAATGTCTGTTTTCCATGTTCATGAAATCATTTTGAAAATGCAATATTTATTATGCTAATACAAAGATCGTGACATTTCTATTACTAAAGTACCTGATATTGATATATTTGTTGTTCTCACTTGCGAAAAAATCAAAATAATTTTTTTCAATTTCATCAAATTTAAAAAAAATTCTAATTACGCGAACTAAAATATATTGATTTATAGCTTAAGGGGCTAATAAATATTTCGAATTACCAGGGTTTTCGAATTATCAGTGTTAATCTACTTCGAAATTCACATTTTTGGACTTGCAAGTTTTAAAAATTTCGAATTATAGCAAATTTCAAATTAACGGGGTTTTACTGTGTATCTGTAAAAAAATATGAATCTCCCTTCCACTTTCAAGCCCTCAAATCCATAATCACCTAAAGAATTCTATATTTTGCTTTATTTTAACAACACCAAT
Organism: Agrypnia vestita; assembly: GCA_016648135.1. Classification (NCBI taxonomy): domain Eukaryota; kingdom Metazoa; phylum Arthropoda; class Insecta; order Trichoptera; family Phryganeidae; genus Agrypnia; species Agrypnia vestita. Next base: position 24,349 of record JADDOH010010553.1, read on the forward strand.
GATGATAGTTCACAGGATAAGTGTATTAACTTTCACAGTTTATTGCTAAATTGTCTTAATTATAACTCAAATCACATAGTTCACTAATATTCATTTTCCACAAGAAATGTCATTATCACACATTTTATTATTGTTATATGAATATTCATTAGGAAGGGGCCTAGTGAATAGATAAGTTATAATTTTTATTTTCTGAAAATAAATATATTATAACAAAGGCGGTTGGTTATAAATCATACTTGGCAAGTGACAGCGAGGGTGTGGCACAGCTGGGTCTTGCCGGTGCGGAACTCCCCGAAGATTTCCGTGATGGAGCCAGTCTCTATCCCCCCACCCAGCAAGCGGTCTAGCTCTTTGGAGCCGGTTGTCAACTGGATTATTTCAGATCTGAAAACATTTTTTACAATACTTTAACATTTAAATAAGTTTTTTAAATACATAATCACAATTACCAATACATAAACAACTTCGTGCAAACTGACCCTGGGAGAATACGTGAAGGACAAATTTAATTAAATTTAATAAAATACATTTAATACAACGCAAATATGACATTTCAAATAATGAATAAAAAGCTAGAAATAAAGATAAACAAATCATTTTTATGGAGACCGGACCAAACAGTATATAATTCCAAAATTATTTAACAAACTACCGGATAGACTAAAAAATTAAAACAACAAAAAACAGACGAAAATATACAGAAAAATTATTAAAAAATACTACAGCGAACTGTGAAATATGGTGATAAATTAACTTTTATTCTCGATATTGCATAATATGTACTATATTTTTAAGAACTGAGAAGTACTGTAGTCTTAACATACAACATTATACTGTAATGTATTATTGGGTACAAACTACATATACAGTTTTGTAAGATGCCTGTAAAAATATATATGTAGGTACATGTGTAGACTATTATATAATAAAAATAAAATCATAAAAATGTCTATTAGGTAGAAAAGTGTTTTTGTATGTCCCAATTGCACTTATTTCAGCTGAATTTACTATTTTAATATGAATAAAGTCAAAGTTATGTGTTGGCTGATTGTTCACGATAAAGAATTTGTGACGTGTTATGTAATTCTGAAAACTAATAACTTTAATTTTTAAATTGCTCATTGATCTTGTTTACTGTATAACAGCTTAATGAAAGCCAAGCGCTTTTACAATACATGAATTACATTTAAGATATTTCTTTCTTTCTTCTCAATTGTAAGACTTAGGCCCAGTTGTATCATGTTGGATTAAAGTAAAAGTTCGTTAAAAGCATAGATTTTTATGGAAACGGGTTGTTTCACTAGTGGAGAATGCAAAAATCTATGCTTTAAATGAACTTTTATTTTAATCCAACTAGGCCTTAATTTTCTCAACTGTTATAGGGCTAGTTGTTTGATCAGGAGTAAAATAGTTAGGAAAAAGCATAGCTTTTTGCGTTTTCCACCAATCAAAACACCTGTTTTCATAAAAATCTTATTCTAACACTGATAAAACAATTGGCCCTTAATGTTTCTCAACCTGGCTCATTTATATCAAGGACTTCCACATTCATATTAACTTTTAATCTGTTCTATTTTCACTCTTGCTCTAAAATGTTTTTGTATAACTATCTATAAGGAACATATCACCAGCAGGGTTGCAAGGTGTTCGGTATTCTACCGATCCATTTCCGTCCATCGACGAGTCGATCAACTAGTTGAATTCGTCAACTTCGTTATGCGGACGTTTTACGGGACGATGTGTCTACGGCTCGACGCTGCTCAACGGCTCGACCGTTGGCTATTTTTATTACGTTACTTTTTAAAATTTAAAGAAGTTCAAAGAAATATAGATCGAATAAAATATTGATCTTAGAAAAATATCTAGCCGGCCTTTTCGACTGTTAATTAATAATAGTTTAATCGTATAAAATAAAAATATCAAAGTTTGTTAACCCATAGATAACCTAGAAATTTTGCAGCCATTTCAAAAATAACTGAGTAGATAAAAGCTGATATTTTTTTCAAACGAGTGTAGTTGTTTCATTAAATTCTTAATTCTATGAGATAAATTTAAATTATCCAAAGGCAAACTTTTTCCAATGATGTGTCTATACAAAAGAAAATAAAGTGTAAAATAATTAAACACAATTGTTTTATTTTATACTGCGTAAAATTGGGAATTCACCGAAACGTCGCACAATGCAAGTAAAAAATAATATAGAAAAATTATTTTGTGGTGACATAATTATAATTTATATAAATTAACTTTGTAAATACCACTTTTTTATTGAAAAAAAGTGGTGTTTACAAAGTTAATGTATATAAATTATAATCATGTCACCATGAAATAATTTTGCTATAAAAAATAATAGCTTATGATTAAGCCTGTCACCCTACGCACGCATTCAAATTTCAAGTCTGTCATAGTATCAAGTACACAGATCTGCACTTTATGGTGGTGTATTTTAGAGTTGAAATGCAGTTACCCGTCGACCTGTTTACAAGACGAAAGCGAGAGATGAGAGAGAAATCAACGGAGACGTTTTGTCTTACTCTCGCTCGTTGCTTTGGACTACGTTGAATTACGAACGAAGGATTCTTCGTTTAGTCGTCTACGTCTACGAATTCAACTAGTCCATGCGATAAACGTAAACCGTCGACGCGTCGATGAAGCATCAACGGTTGATTTCAACTAGTCCGTCCATTCAACGCCGATGATCCCTAGTGTTTGGTGTTCGGTATGACGAAGTATGAGCGGTTCGGTATTTTTTCTGTTTAGTTTTTCTCCCTAATAAAGGATTCAACTGTCAGATTTGACACAATCGATGTTGCATGCATGGCATCCCTTAGATTGTGCGATGTTGCCGCTTCGTGCACACGCTCATTGTTTTTTTGATCGTGCATGACGTTTTCCATCTCTTTCTTAAGCAGGCACTGAGCGCTACGCAACTGTAGGCCAGTAGCTGTAGGCATTGTAAGTCCAGTCGTACATGATCGTTCAACGTGACTCCACGGCCACGCTGCACACCAAGCGCGTCATATTTAATAATTACCTACAAATAAAAAACAAGTGTTTCCTACATATTCGGTAAGTTAAAATTATTTTTATTTTAGAATCTATTATTGAAATTTACTGTACTGTGTGTGTTAGGCTAACACTGTTGGCTGTGTGGGAAATTATAAAAAAATTTGGAAAAATATAAATGAATGGACGGGGAGACAGAAACAAAATGTCGACATGGATATACTTAAGCACATGGATATTGAAAGCGAAACTATATGCAATAATTTTGCTAAAACCTTTTCTGAAGAAATTGATGGTATAAAACATAAATGCGAAGAAAAGTTCCTTAATAGGCGGACATATGTGACCGAAGTGGATAAATCAATAAGAATAAATAAAATAACACCGAATGAGATAATTAAATGCATTGACAGTATGAGTATAGCAAAAGGTCCAGGAATGGATGGAATTAGAATGGCGGATATACAGACTGTAAAAAAGAAAATTGGACCTGTTTTATCTAAAATGATCAACTTATGTTTGGAAGCAGAAAAGTATCCGGATAAACTGAAAATATCGATCATAAGACCAATATTTAAAAATGGTGACCATTCAGATACAGCAAACTACAGACCGATAGCATTACTATCAAGCATTAATAAAATTGTTGAAAGAGTTATAGTTAACAAAATCACATCTTACTTAGACAAAAATAAAATTATCCATCCAATGCAACACGGATTTCAAAAACAAAAAAGTACAAAGACTCTCCTTGCAAAATTTACCAATGAAATTAACAGTTACTTAAATGACAAAAAACATATCGTTGCACTGTTCATTGATTTCAAAAAAGCTTTTGACACGCTGGACCATGACACTCTACTCACGGCGATGAAAGAGAGCGGGTTAAGAGGACCAGTTAACAAATGGTTCTCTGAATACCTGAGATCAAGAAAGTTTTCAGTTAAGATATCAAATAAACAAAGTGCACTAAAAGATATAAAATATGGAGTGCCAACAGGATCGATAACGGGACCTATGTGCTATATTATGCATGTAAATAGCCTGGCAAATGTAATAAAATACTGTAAAAAATTTATGTTTGCAGACGACACATGCATCCTATATGCTGACAATTGTGCGAAAACAATAGAAAACAATATCCAAAGTGACTTGACTAATATAATAAAATGGGCACATGACAACGGAATCATACTAAATGTTAAAAAAACTCAGTATTTACATATCCGGTCCCCGCGAGCCACACCAAAAAATTTTCAAATTAATCTCATTGGACATTGCTACGAGTGCCTACATACCAACCATACAAATCCGATAAACTGCAACTGTGAAAAAATCCAAGAGGTGGAACAATATACTTATTTAGGTTTAATAGTTGATAAACACTTTAATTGGAAACTACATATTGATAATATTTGTAAAAAACTGAGATCCATGCTAAGTGCATTTCACATGCTAAGACTATGTAGCTCTCGGGGCACACTGTACGCTCTTTACTTCGCGATGGTTGACTCGGTTATCAGTTATGGCGTGAGCAGTTATGGTCTTACCTATAAACATACATTGATAAAATCAAACAGTTACAATTAAGATTCCTAAAACTTATGGTAGATAATAGAACCAAATGTATGTACAAGGATGATTATAATAAATTATTCAAAGTATGCAAAATATTACCAATTGACCAAAAAGTAAAATATAATATAATACTAGAAGAAATGATAAATAATATTAATATACACACTGACACGCACCATAACTATGCAACCAGATCGACAGGACGAACAATGAGAATACCAATCACTAACAACGTGTATGGCGAAAGGAAAAGAGAATATATTGTGCCAAGAATCTTTAATAAATTAGATAAAAAATTCTTTGAGATGATGCAAGACAAAAAAACTCCATTGGCTTCAAAAAAGTACAAGCTAAAAGAATATATATTAAAGCTATGAACCTAATCTTACATTAATTTATAATTACATATCATGTATCACTTGTAAAAAAATATGCAACACTCGATAATAACCTACTATCTTCATTATAAAATAAAAATTATTGTCAAATATTGAAGGCAACCATGCCGTAAAACTGCTGTGCAGTTTGGCATATGTGTAATGTAATAAATATTTTTAAAAAATAAATTAAAACTGTAAAAAAAAAAAAAAAAAAAAACTGTGTTCTGAATTAATGTAAGATGAATAAACTAAGAATAATTAGTTTTTTAATTTTTTTTTGCTCACTATTCGGTATTTATTTGGCAAAGACCTGGCAACCCTGGTCACAGGTGATCTGTGATAAAACTGTTTCAAATAAAATAGTGGACTAAAAAATTCAATGGAACTAAAAACTTAATTTTTAAAATGAAATGTTCTTAAATTTGTAATGCAATTGAATTAAAAATCGGTAGTCACAAATTAAATGTTCCAGATATAAATTTAAAATTATTGAATAAATGTAAGTACCTAACTTTTTAAATGAATTACAAACCGTTTTTGATGAAATTCGGTGGCTGTAGTAAAGCCCATAGGAACTAGTTTTGAGGCTTCAGCGATAATCTTATCAGCCTTTGCTTCCGATATTCCTTTAACTGCTAATAAATTTTTCTTTGGAGTGAACGCTATGGACTCGACCGTATTATACCCGCACTCCTGAAGTTTCTTTATATCACCAGAAGTTATTCCATTTCCCTGTAAAACAAAGAACGTGATATTCAAATCACTTTAGCAATAACTTTAATTAGGAATAGATTATTTTAGTGAATTCTTCTGAAAGTAAATATCAACCATACACCTACCTCGAGTTTGTTTATTAAAGTTGGTCCACAATCGTCGGCTTCCTCTTCTACAACAGATGCCGTTGATGCAATTGAAGTCGCCGCCATCTCAATTCAAAATTATTTTATTTTTTCAGATTCTTACCAGCGATTATTTTAATGATCTTATGTCAAAATAAATGTTTTTCAAGTCTGTTCCTGTTACAAATAACTGTCAAAAATTCCCTCCACATTGAATAAAGCACAGAATATAGACCAAAAAGAATAAAGTAAATATTTCTATGGAAATCATAGTGATTAGAGATGGAAGTAGGTACTACAATACCAGATGTAATATAGCATCTACACGTCTACATCAGACATCTTGATGCGGCCGCGACCTACGTGTGACGTTCCGCATCGCGTCCTTTGTTTTTATTATTAGAAAATAAGCTTTATGTAAATTTTTTATAATTTGATTTTAAATTTCACGCGGCACCACACGGTCCACGTCCGTCCATCGACGAGACTAGTTGATTGACGCGTCAACTTCGTTACGCGGACGTCGCGAACGTTCTATCTAAACATCGGGACGATGGTCAACTGTCTACGGTTCGACGCGACGCTGATCGACGGCTCAACCGTTGGCTATTTTTATTACCTTAATTTTTAAAATTTCAAGAAGTTCGAAGGAATATAGTTTCGGAGAAAGTAAAACCGCTACTTGTGCTTATATGTAAAAAGAAATATTTATTATTTATTTGTTTACGCACATTATAGACTTTTACATATTGTTTTATATACTTCTTTCTATATATAATAAAGAAAGAAGTAGGTATACACAACAATATGAGTGTAAGCAGTAAAATATTATTTCGATAAAAATAAAATAATTAAACAGAATTGTTTTATTTTATACAGCGTAAAATTGGGAATTCATCGAAACGTCGCAAATGCACATCGCAAAAAATCAAGTAAAAAATAATAGATAATAGCTTATTAAGCCTATCTCGCCCTACGCATGCATTCAAATTTCAAGTCTCTGTCATAGTTTGTGTACACAGATCTGCACTCTATGGTCGTGTACTTTAGAGTTGAAATGAAAGTACTAATTACATAGTCGAGCCGTCTATGGCGTCTACAAGTCGACAGCGAGAGATGAGAGAGAAATAAACGGAGACGTTTTGTCTTGCTTTCGCTCGTTGCTTTGCATTGCGTTCAATCTCGAATCGTCCACCGACCACGGCGTCCGCCGTCCACCGTCTACGAATTCAACTAGTCCATGCGATAAACGTAAACCGTCGACGCGTCGATGCAACGTCAACGGTTAATTTCAACTAGTCCGTCCATTCAACGCCCATCCCTAGTACACAGGAGATTGGGGCTGTGTACTCAAGTACGGCTCTTGTACAGTTTCGACCGCGGTGAGGGAGGCAGCTACGCTTCCCGGGCTCCTGCCCGCGGCAGCCCCGTCGGCGGCGGCCACTCAAGCCGCCGCCACATGTTTCCAAGAACGCGGGTCGTCGCCATAGCATCTCTTGAGGAAAAGGCGCCCTGCAGGCTCTGGACGGATCCAGGTAATGGCCGCTTCACCACGGCGGGCTCCCGAGGAAGGCCTGACGCCTTCCTGCAGCTCGGCCCCAGCGGCGACCGGGGGGACCAACGCCACGTGCTTCCGCGGCCTGGACCACGTGCGTTCCCCGCGAGTTTCTGCAAACCGCGCAATTTGGGATGCGGGCCTCTCGCGGCCACGAGAATCTCCAACAGCGAAATGTATTTTTTGTGATTTTTTATGTGAACTGAGATGCGATGGGCAAGACGAACTTATGTGGGGGTCGGAACTGGTTGTGATCAGATTAAAATTAGTTATAAAGTTAGTAATAGTGTTCTAGAGTAAGGTTTGACTGTTTTCTTTTTGAATAAATGTGTGTATAGTATTATAATGTTTTGAAACTCCCGCTGCTTTCCTTGACATTCCATTGATAAGGTCGCTTTGCACATTGCGTCGCATAATCTATGCCTCACGCGGATTATTCGAGCCTCTAAGCTTCCTTATCAATCTGAATACCTAGCGAAAAGAGAGTGCCGTATGCCCGTATAAGATAAAAAAATGGTACGCGCACTCATATACACGCGTTATATCAGCAATAAAAAGCTTTATTAAATAACGACACATTTGTGAACTCGCATGTAGAATCTGACCACTGACAGGAATTCAATATTTCGTTGTTACTTTTCAAAAAACGTGTGCGTTTAAAAAAAAACCGAGCAAGCCGAACAGTAGTGGCTTATGATGTGTAAACATTTAACATCTCATAATTAAAAATATAAATTGTGCAGCAACAGAAATTAACATATGAAATAAAGTAAAAAAGCTAATACCTATATATTTATTAATTAGTAAATACAAGAAAAGAAAATGAATGTGCATTTATTTATTATTGAATTTTGCCGCACTAGGTATGTACCGTATATCTATGTTACAGCAGATTTGTATTTCCTGTGAGACTATGCTTACACTAGTAGAAATTGTATTTTACCTGGTCGGACAGAGTGGGGGCACATGTCAATTAATGAATTTACAGATTCACTGCACATTATCTGTGAAAATATATTTTGTCCACGAATGCGCGCATTTCTCAAATCATAGACAATATATCGGTGAAACCATCAATATTTTGCACATAAACGCACGAAATTCTCAAAGCATAGAAAGTATAAAGCCGGCACTTCACGATTCGTACTCGTTTTGCGGTCCTATTTTAACTCATCAATTAAAATAGGACAGCGACACCGCAAAACAAATATCGCAATTCGTACACGTCCAAATACCTCGAACTTTTTTTCAAATATGATATCAAAAATATATCTGGCCTGCAAAAATCCTCTCCTGAATAATCAACGTCCGCAACAAAACCTGTCTAGAATAATCAGTGTCTACAAAATTCATAAAAATTCTGTCCACGAAACTCGTATCCGTGAAATTGAAAGCATGATTGAAGATTGCTAACTGGCGAAGCACTTGAGATGGACATGTAGCGGCGCTCAGCCGGCCGCCATCTACCTGCCTACGACCGGGGACCCTTTTTTTTATTAGGTTAACATAAACAACGTCTGCGGCGGAGACATCGCCGGTTACGTAAACAAATGTAAGCAAAGGGAATCGGATGAGATGACGCCGTGCCCCAGTCTAGATTCATCTCAAGTACCGCCCGGTCGTTGTTTAGAAAACCTGGGTCCGCGTCTCATATCTGTAGTACATTTCTCTTTGTCCTATACTTTCGATATTTTACTATTTTATTTTGTGATTGATAATTAACTTATGTGCACACTGGAACACTGTATATTTTATTTGCTCCCGGAGCCTCACTCCGGTCGAGGAATAAACAGATCATTCTTTCATTCCATCGACCTCCGGATATTCCCAACAGTGGTGACCCTGACGTGATATGAAGTTTTTTTTTTCAATTTGGGAAGCCGAATGGATGAAAGATAGTAAACAGTGACAATTTATAAAGAACGGTGAAAGTGCGCGCATACTAACACACTCCCTGGCGTATTGCAGAAGTGCCAAGAACGTTCACTGCGTCAGGGGTGCAGATGGACAAAGTGTTTTACATCTCGTGTGTGTAAGTGCGTACCACTACTCCCGAAAGGACTCTATACCGGCCGTAAACGAACATTACGGGAAGGCGATAGTGAAACGATCACGCTCAAAGCATCCCCACGATGTCCCAGCCGCACAAAGAACTCCGAGAGCTACCCAGCAGCGCCACCGTGCCCCCAGAAATCAGCCGCGTGGCAGTGCGCATTCCGCCGTTCTACCCCAACGACCCCGAGTTGTGGTTCGCCATGGTGGAACAAAGTTTCGACGCGGCGGGGGTAACGGTAGACGCCACCAAATTTGGTCATGTCTTGGGAGCCCTGGACCCCACTTACGCCCAGGAGGTTCGGGATATTATCGTTGCCCCACCAGAAGCTGGAGCCTACGCCCTCCTTAAGAGTGAACTTACGCGGCGCCTCAGCTCCACCCAGGAGCAGAAGACGAGGAGGCTCTTGGAGCTTGAGGATATGGGGGACCGCAAGCCGTCCCAGTTCCTCCGACATTTACGCACTCTTGCGGGAAATACAGTGTCCGACGAGGTTCTGAGAACGCTGTGGATGGGCCGTCTTCCGCGGAGCATGCAGGTGGTCCTTGCCACTCAGCAGGATACCCCACTAGACAGAGTGGCTAACCTCGCCGACGCCATTGACGACTACACCAGCAGGCCCTCCCTCAATGAGGTGTCCACTACTACGAGGGGGCAGACTGAAACGCAGTCGCTGCAACAGGAGCTGGCCGCGTTGCGCAGAGAGATAGCGGAGCTACGCATGCAGGACCGCCAGTCCCGAAGCTCCAGTCCACACCCTAGAAGCCGCAGCACTGGAAGATCACGTACCCGAAGCCGATCTAGGGGACCGCAACCCCATGACATTTGCTGGTACCATTGGCGCTTTCGAGCCAATGCCCATAAATGTCAAGCCCCCTGTTCTTTTGAGCAGGGAAACGCTCAGGGCTCCAACTGATGGCGACCAGCATCCCCAGCCCTAATCAAGTAAGTCGCCTTTTCATCACGGACCGAATAACCCGCACTCAGTTCCTGGTGGACACGGGTGCGGACCTGTGTGTCTATCCACGGCGCCTGGTCCATGGACGCCCTGCAAAACAGGCATATGAGCTATCGGCAGCAAATGGCAGTACCATTGCCACCTACGGCAGCCTGACGCTTACCCTGAATTTGGGCCTTCGACGCGACTTCACCTGGAGATTCGTAATTGCCGATGTCTCCAGGCCTATCATCGGAGTGGATTTTCTGGCGAGGTACGGATTGCTGGTCGACGTTCGGAATGGGCGGCTACTAGACCAGGTGACGAATCTGACAGCACCCGGTAAACAGAGCACCGACAAGGTCGCCTCCATCAAGACTGTCGCAGGTACGTCCTCTTACCATGTCCTCCTACAGAAATTTCCCGATCTCACGCGCCCGGACGGCACGGTCAAGGAAATTCAGCATAGTACCACCCATCACATTAGGACCACCCCGGGTCCTCCAGTAGCTGAACGACCCCGACGCCTCGCTCCCGAAAAATTCAAGCGAGCTAAGAAGGAGTTTGAGGCCTTGGTCCGCCTCGGTATCGCCCGGCCCTCAGAGAGCTGTTGGGCTTCACCACTACACATGGTCCCCAAAAAAGACGACCAGTGGCGACTGTGCGGTGACTACCGGAGCCTGAATGCCAGGACTATTCCTGACCGCTACCCTGTTCGCCATATACAGGACTTCGCTCAGTCTCTGAGAGGTACCAAGATCTTTTCCACCATTGACCTGGTACGGGCATATAACCAGATTCCAGTGGCACGAGAAGACGTCCCGAAGACGGCCATATCCACGCCGTTCGGGCTTTTCGAATTCCCTGTCATGTCTTTCGGGCTTCGGAACGCAGCCCAGACCTTTCAACGCTTCATAGATGAAGTTACCCGGGGACTGGACTTCTGTTACGCATACATCGATGACATACTCGTTGCCTCGGCATCGAAAGAAGAGCACATGGCCCATCTCGAAATACTGTTCCAGCGTCTGCAGGAATACGGTGTGGTCATCAACGCCAGCAAATGCCATTTCGGAGTACCAGAAGTCAAGTTTCTGGGGTATCTAGTGTCCGGCGAGGGCACTTACCCCCTTCCAGAGAAAGTCGAAGCTATCAGGGGCTATAAAAGACCGGAGACAATTAAAGATCTCCGCCGGTTCCTGGGGGCATTGAACTTCTACCGTAGATTCTTGCCCCGGGCCGCAGAAACGCAAGCACCCCTCAACGACTTCCTCCAAGGAAACCAAAAAGGGAAACAGCCCGTTCCTTGGACACAAGATTCCATCGAAGCATTCGAAAAGTGTAAGGAAGCCCTTGCTCAGGCAACGCTGCTCGCGCACCCAAAGTGTGACGCACCGCTATCAATCATCAGCGATGCCTCCGAGACCACAGCCGGCGCCGCACTCCATCAGCTCGTCAATGGAAACTGGGAACCGCTGGCATTTTTCTCGAAAAAATTTGGTGCCGCCGAAAAGAAATACGGCGCTTACGACAGAGAGCTCCTGGCCATATATCTTGCTGTGAAGCACTTCCGCCACATGGTAGAAGCCAGGACATTTACCATATTCACAGATCACAAGCCGATCACTTACGCCTTTCAGCAGAAAGCCGATAAGTGTTCGCCAAGACAATTCCGACATCTGGACTACATCAGCCAATTTACCACCGACATACGGCATGTGGCGGGCAAGGACAACATTGTCGCAGACGCCCTCTCCAGGGTAGAGACTATAGATACTCCCCTGGACTACACAGCGTTAGCTGAGGACCAGGTGGGCAATGAGGAATTGGAGAAGTTTTTGCGGGAAGGATCTGTTTTACAGCTGAAAAAAGTAAGAATTCCTGGTACCAGCGCAGACCTTTTCTGCGACGTCTCTACGACGACAGCCAGGCCCTTCGTCACACAGAAGTTCCGACAGGCAGCTTTTAATACGGTCCATCAACTGGCTCATCCAGGTAGCAAGGCGACGGTCAAGCTCATAACACAGCGTTATGTCTGGCCGTCCATCAAAGCTGACGCGAGGAAATGGGCACGTAACTGCCTCCAGTGCCAACGCAGTAAGGTGTCAAGGCACGTATCAGCACCTCTAGGAACCTTCCCTCAAACTTCGGCCAGGTTCGAACATGTCCATATCGACATCATCCTCATGCCAATGTCAGAAGGATGTCGGTACTGCATGACTTGCGTGGACCGGTTCACGAGATGGCCAGAAGCTTTTCCAATCAAGGACCAAGAGGCAGAAACGGTGGCGCGAGCATTTTACCAGGGGTGGATTACCCGGTTCGGGACTCCGCTCCGAGTCACGACAGACCAGGGCAGGCAGTTTGAATCGAGGTTTTTCAGGAATTTAAGTTGCCTGGCAGGAACGACTCAAATCCACACGACTGCATACCACCCTGCGGCAAACGGTATGGTAGAGC
>JADDOH010010554.1:0-50986 GCA_016648135.1 Agrypnia vestita
TTATTATATCCCGTGATTTTTCACGGGTGTACGGCTAGTCAATATCACATTGTCTTACAGAATTAAAATAACTTTTGCAGCTGTTCGGGCTTCACTGCTTACTTTGCTAGTCTACTTATTCTCGAAGAATTCAAGGTCCTACCGTTAACGTTGGTTCTCGCCATTCGATTAATTCATCGTTTGTATTTTTTTTTGTATCCGGGTTCATTTTGGTCTATAATGTTACGAAAACAATTGTTATTACACATAATCGAAATCTTTCGAATATTCTACATGAATGTGGAATATTCCAGAAGCCACGGGTAATTATAAATACCCGGCGGCGTCGTGCGTAATACACAGATAAAAGCGAACCGTGCGGCGGCGTGACTAGCAGTGTGACTAAGGGCCGGTTGTTTCAAGTTGGATTAAAGTAAGCGTTCTTTAAAAGCACAGATTTTTACGTTCTCCACCAATCAGATGATCCGTTTTCGTAAAAATCTATGCTTTGCTCGACCGCTTACTTTGATCGAACTTGAAACAACCGGGCCTAAGCGACAAATATTCGGCACGAGTGGGTACTTACCCCCGAAACGGAAGCGGATAGACAAATATGCAGCGTGCATGCTTGTCTATCCGCTCGCATGCACGCTGCATGTTTATACGCACGCAGCACAAACGTGCAGCGAATATTCTAGTGACATGAATTAGTGCGAAACTGTGTGTTCTAGAAACAATTTGCTCCAACTAATGATTAAATTCACGTCCAGTGACTTTGTGTAATAAATAAAAGTTTAAATTATCTTTAGTGTTTCGTTTGCCTACCACAGCCACGATCCCGTGACGATATTTAACAATTCATTCACATTTTCTTTGTCCACGTGTTCTCGCCCGATTATATTGTAAATCATGAAAACATAGATTTTATAATAGTTTAGGTCCTTGCTTTGTTAATTTTACAAAAAGAGACTGTAGAGGATCGCGGTTAATCGAACCTCACGCATAACTGAGCCTCAGAGAATCATCATTAAAATAGAATAGGAACATAATTATATCTTTATATATTTTAATTTTGTGCAAGTCTCCTTAAAAATATGTTCAAATAGCACTGTACAAGGTTATTTGATTTCAAAAAAATTGGATATGTTATCAAAAAATGTATAACGACTCAAAAAATAATTGAATCACGCCGGGGCATAAAATTTGTTATCCAATAAGTAATCAATGCTCAATTTGATAGATGAGTCAAGTCCGTGCTAAATTTTGTACAATTATAATAATTATTTCGAAACTCCACAATTCAAGGGTCCCTTTATGGAGTACATAGACTGCAATAGATGAGTTAATGGAGATGGTGAAAACATGAACGCTCATTTATCTACTGTAAACGTAATTTTGAATTTAATGTTTGGTGGTGGGTTTGTCACAAGTTTAGTTTTTATTATAGGCACTTAAATAGATTCAATGTGTAAATAAATTACTGTACATTTTAATATTTTTGAAAATATGAATAAAACATTGTGTAAGGAGTGGAATACTAATTTCTTTATAACATTGCATTTATAACCTGTAGCATTTTATATTTTATTTACATTTATTTAATGGTCCTATTTTTGTAAGTCTCTGCAATAGTTGCAACGTCGGCCAGAAATGTCGCATGTACACACGGCAGAATATCCCAAAAAACTCTAACAAGAAGATCCTGAACGGCTATCAAAACGAGAGATTATTTTTAATACAAATCTTGGTTACTTTGTGAAATTTATAATAAAGCACAACTTCTATAATTTATCTTAATTAATTAATCATTCCTCTGGGAACAAAATCCATTTACTGAGTTCTTAGAATATACCTACATATAAAAATATTTTTTAAATATATTCTGGTGTATGAAAGGCGTTAAAAAATTGAAAATACTGATTTTCATGAGTATTCTAGCATAAACGAGTGTATTAAAATTCGTGAGAATTTCATGTAGGTGTACATTAAAAAATATATAGTTTTATATTATATTTATTTATATTATATTTAGTTATATTATATTTAGTGATATTATATTTAGTGATATTATATTTAGTTATATTATATTTAGTTATATTACATTTAGTTATATTACTCCACTTTACACGCGAAAATCTATGTATACTACTAGTTCATGAAAAAAGAAAACAGATGTCTCCAGCAGTCCATTAAAATAAACGAACGATTCTCAGATTCGAACATACATTATAGCGAATTTTCAAAATTTGGTAACATGGGGATGTTTTTATGGTGGACATTGCATTATTATTTACAGTGATCACTTAAGCCAGCTCATATATATTGTGAGCCCTGGGATGTCGTATAAAAAGACTTCCACGCACGTTTCTCATATTCATAGCTTCGTCTCTGTGAGGCTTGTATAATTTATCTTAATTAAAACACAACTCAATTAGATTTGATAGAAACGCTACTTACGTGTTTTTTCTTACAATAAACGTAAACTGTACAGCATGGTGGTTTCTTGCATTCGTAGCATTCTCAATTAACAATACTTTTCCGAAAACAGCTCACTTTAACGTTGATATGATCATGAATTATATGATCGTCAATTATAGAAATATAACATAGCAGACGGCGATTTTCTACAAACCTTTAGAAATACCTTTGTGTAATTAATACAAAGGAAGACATTTCTTTGAGCAAATACTATTGTAACGTAAAGATACTTACACCGGAGAGCTTAATTGATGAAAGCTCTTTCGGAAAATCCAATGATATAATATTTAAAATTGTTATATTAAAACCAAAATTTTATTTGTTTTATTGTCAGACAAATTTATAAAGGAATTACAATAATTACTTTTCAGAAGGTACAATAGAGTCGTGCAAATATAACATCAATTAATTCGAATTCCATTTTGTTAAAATAATTTATTCTATGATTCATTTGATTTGTTATTTTTTTTAAATTCTAACCTTTTCCATTTGCATTTTTATTTACCTTTACCAATTGCGTTTTTGAAATTTTAATTATTATCAATACACAGTTAATATCTATTTTAGGAGAGTTTTGCAGATTACGGTAAGTTGTCTACATAATTGTGATTCATAAATGATTTATTAATAAATCTGTACACTACGTCATAGATATTTTATTTCTAAATAATGATCTTATTTTCTGTCTTGAACAAACGTGCACCGGATAATTGTCGAAAATAAGTTATCTTGAAGTATCAATAACTTAGAGGCACGTTTGAACTAAGGTTAACTCTACGAATGGTAATTAGGTATTTTGCGCGTTACGTAATATTACCCGTGTTACAAGTCGGTGCGCACGATAACAATGTGCTCATTAGTAGGAAGCTTGTCTTTAAACATCTAATGGGATGTGTAACATTCTCGGCTTCCATGAGAATTTCTACTAAAACATTTGAAAGAAAAAACTCGTTTAAGCAAGTAGAGAAGTTTTTACATAGTACCAGAGCTAGCAGCAGAAACCGGTTGATTTCTGCCTATGTTATGAGTCTAAAATGTTCAAGGAACCAAATGAAATGAAAATGAAAACAAAATGAAGTGAAATAATTGTAGTACTAATGAAGTGAACTACTGCAGTACTACAAAATTGTAGTACTAATGAAGTGAACTAATTGCGGTACTACAAAATTGTAATTATCTACAAAAAGTGCTTCTTCAAAAGTGTGCTACTATAAAAGTATTCAAACCATGGGGGGTGGGGTTGTTTCAGTTTCCAGAGATTTCTTCATTCGGTCCCAAAATTTTTCAAACCGTGGGGTTGTTTCGATTTCCGAAAATTTCACTTAAAAAATGTACTATTTGAAGTATGTACGTACTCGTACTTTCAATAACTTTGAAGTGTGTGTAGTTTGTAGTATGCACTACACTTAAAAATTGGCTTCCTGATTGATTGAATTCATTAATTTCAAAACTGTCAAACTTAAAATGACGAAATTGACGGCATTACAATGTTATACAATAATTGTTAAGATACCGAAATACCAATATTGCTTACTTCAGAATATCGCCGTTTGTTTCACATTCCTATATACAGGACCAACCACCCGATGGTTATATCTGTTGGAAGAACTACCGCTATCTGAACAATGTCACTTTGGACGTTGATCTGTTCTATATCTTTGAAGGACTTTTCCGAAGCAGGATTCTCCTACCACTTTCATAAAGAATTCGAATATATATTCATAGTTCCTACGTGTATTCTCTCTGTATATTTAGTTAATAAACGGAGAAAATATATATGAGAATTAATTCAATGTATAAATGTACGCGTTGAATTTAACTTCTTCAAAAAGAGCTAAATGATGGGTGGTGAAAGTGGTGACATTATTCATAATACAATTAATAGAAAATTATTTTCACAATTTATTTATTCAAAATATCAACATGCTGCAGGGCCAATAGTTCCTTCGTCAGTATATTTTGTATATTAATAATAATGTAATCAATAAATATAATATTACAATAATAATACTAATACGTGAGTAGCTTGTTGCTGTAGTGGTCATGACACTCGTCTAGTGATCTGGTGGTCGGTGTGTAACGTAACCCGCCTGTCTACCTAAAGCTAAATACCTAACTATAAAGTTTAATAATATAAGTTTTACGAAAAGCCCAAAGCTTGAGACTTTAAGCTACCGAATTGAGCTTTATTACGACTTTTCTGACTTTTAAGCACACACTTTATGCTTTAAGCTACTAGATGAAAACTTAAGTCGAACTTAGAACTTCGGAAGTATATTTACATGAAAGCTAATATTATTTTTTTTGTTAAGAATTTATATTTTCAAAATTGGCCAGTCGTGATCTATCTAGTGGTTAGGAAAATTCCCCCTCCGTTGTGTTCGTAGCTATCCAAAATTCTTTTGATATGTGGTGAGATTCGTATTCTTATTAACGCGACTAGACTAATATAGAACGGATTCTTACCTAACTATGGAAATAACAAACGCACGTAACTAATCCGTACTCGTCCTTCTAGAAACCGCTCTAGAATTCTACAGTTTCGCCTATACGAGAGATAGCCGATATCGTCCACGTCCTGAGTCGGCCTAAAAGCCAATTATATGCGGCGTAGCCGAGGAATAAACGCTAGTAGCAAAACTTCCTTACATTGTACCGCCATAACTATAATACCACCGGGGTTAAAATACTGAAATATAAAACAATACAATCGTTGCCAAGTTAACGGCATACGCTAAAGATTCCGCCCGCCTTGATTATCAACATCTCATAATAGCAGCTTAGAACAGTGTCAGCACAACCACATGCGGTACCCATTTATGACAGATTTACAAGATATAATAGCATACGTTATATTCAAAAACACAAGTAAGAAACCTACCGATAGCGCGTCCCACGTTGTCCGATCTGCTCAATCTGTTCATAGTACATAGCGGGGGAAGACAAACATATTTATAACAACTAAGACGCATCCAGAGGCTCAGGACAAGCTTTGTCTGACATTATCACAGCCCGAGATTCTAAGGGAATGGAAGATACAGTTTTGTAAGTGAAATTTAAGAAGTGTCTAACCACTTCTGTTCAAACGTGCATTCTAGATGCCCCCCCCCGTAGGAGGGAGGGGGATACGGCCCCAGAGCATCGCCGCATCCGGTGGTTAACTCCTGTTTAGACATAACCTCCCACACTAAGCTGCAGACCAAAACCAACCCGAGACTCTGTTGCCTCTGCTGGGATCCATTCAGCGTCCTCGTCCTCCTGGCGACAAACATATCAGGAAGAAATCCCGCGTCTGATATTAAGGTTTGTATATTATCCCGCGGGGCAATCAAATTGACTGGTGTATAATGATGGGGATCCCACGTCGCGGCTACATGGGCCGGATTATTATGATGTTACTGCTGATAAAAGGGCTGAATGAACTAACTGGGTGACTGGAAAAGACTCATCCCTGAGTGCGTCAGACAGAGCCATGTTAGCATCGCCAATTATAGTTGATGTGAATGATCCCACGGTGTAGTCTAATTGACTAAAGATATTAAAGAGATAATATTCCAGAGTGAATGTTATGGTTAATTGCGTGGTTCCTGATATGTATGTCCTGTGCCAGAGGAGAAGGGCTCCGAAAGGCTCCTGGTATACAGCAGTATAGTAAAGATGATGAATGATGTGTCAGGGTGAGATGTCAACTGGCATTCCCGATCAGGATACTCGTTCAAATAAATCAGCTTCTATTCAAGATATAACCATGGAGATCTGGATTCGATGACACCGAGGACGACCAAGCATCGAGATTCTTCCCACCAGCGTGTTACGGGTGAGTTCTCGAGCTATAGGAAACAGCCGCATATTCTTGAGCCGTAGCCTCTCTATTATAAGGATGGTATGCGTTAAGCTGCCCATGTTGTACGCCCACCTGGCGTGTCACGACACTTTGATCGCCACGATGCGAAAGAACCCCGATCTCCCTCCTTTCATAATCAATTCTGTCAGTCACGACAATCAGATTGGTGATGAGTGATGAAACTATTTTAGTACAGTATAAATTAGAATGTCACTCCTGCATTTAGAATGTACATGATGGAGAAATAGCTGTCACTCCTGCATTCAGAACATAGAGGTTTGAAATCAATAGCCCCGCGACGATCAATCGCTGAGATGCTTCCCACCAGCGTGTTACGGGTGAGTTCTCGACGCCGAGCTATAGGAAACAACCGCATATTCTTGAGCCGTAGCCTCTCTATTATAAGGATGGTATGCGTTAAGTTGCCCATGTGGTACGCCCACCTGGCGTGTCACAACGTATCGATCGTCACAGCGTCAATGAATCCCGACCTCCCTCCTTCCATTAGCAAATCTTACAATGTTAAGATTCTTTTCATTAGTAATTTTAAATATGTTTAAGTTTTGCATACAAGCACCACGTTCAACAGATGACAAGAAGAATAGTAATAGTAAAAGGTCCTTAGCTGACAGAAGTTGAAGTTCTCTGCAAACTGTCCATATCCTCTAGTAACGCCTTCAAATGATGTTCTTGTATGTGTTTTCCAATAACAGCTTTCCAGTCATGTATTTAAAGTAACGTCATCCTTGTGTGTGTGTGTACTACAATATCTGCCTTCCAGATAATGATTCCCAAAATAGTGTTTTCCTTGTATATATATATATTTCAATATCAGCGCCTGTAAAACTGTATTAGATCCTAGAAACAAGAAGACTATTCCCTCTACGCCGAGCACATACAGAACATAAGCCCCTTCAATCTAGTTCATCCACGGTTATGCAAAAAGGCGAAAGAATAGTAATAGTAAAAGGTCCTTAACTGACAGAAGTTGAAGTTCTCTGCAATCCATATCCCATGTCTATATCCTCTAGTGGCGCCTGTGTTTTCTACCCCTGAACAAACCCTTCCCCCTGAATACGTACGTCTGACAATCACTATAAAATGCAACCATGTATTATTAAAAAGGCGTAGCAATATATCGAAAGGTAATTATTATTACAGTTATGTTTGAGTTCGCTAGGTGGCGGTAGTATAACAATTTTTATTCATATGCCATGTTGACCTGCAAATATTATCTTGTATTCGAAGCAGAATAAATTTTAGCGCAAACCATATTGCACAAACGTTAAAAATTCGACACCGTAAACATCCTCCGCAATTTTATCAAGTAAAACGCTATTCTAAATAACCAATAATATTTTAATTCTATTCACTTACATACCGCCAGAACCTTCCGTCCGGGACGAACACAAAACGCGAATGTACCTTTCAAAGTGCCACCTCTTATGCTAAAGATTCCGCCCGCCTTGCACCAATACTAAAACCCCACTAGAAACAATAAATGCGACTAAATCTAAACAGATACAATATATACTACTCAAAATACGTCTTTATAGGAGCAGTATTTAAAACGATTGCCTAGTGGCACGCAATATAACCATCTAACGCATCTAACAATCTATATATTTATGTCACAATAAAATAAGTATAAAATCCAGGTGCATTTTAAAATATATTATTTGGAGGAAATTTCTCGTACGATTTGAACTCATATCACCCTCACAATCGTGATATCAAAAACACATAATTACCCCGAGTCGGACTGCCGACTGCACTGGCAGATAATACAAAAATTCCTTTGCATATTTGAAAGTTACATAAGTATTATGAAAGAACGCCCGCTGGATTATCACAGCCGCAAAACTACGAATTATCATATATTAAATCTGATGAGCGCATAGTAATATAAGGTTTCAAATATAATACACATAAAAGGCAATAGAAATAAATAATATTGGAAATGCTTATCTGTTCACTGTTCCAATTCTCCTTTGAATTACTATCAAACTCCGGCTCTTTCCTCGGTCCTGTTAAATTATCCTCCTTATTTCGGACTCACTTCGACAAAGCCTCCGGCCGCTTTCCAGGCTGAAAACTCAAGTGCCGCTCTCCAATTTGTATCGCTAAAATTCGTCCCTATCTCCCGCCCTTCATTATCAACTTTGGTCTCCGGCCGTCCACGGGGCTTGTTCTGCAGGTCGAAATTTCCAGAACGAAAACGTTGGAACCAAAAACGCACTGTGTTTTCTTTTGCGGCACCGTCGCCATATACATCATTAATCCTTCGAGCCGTTTCTGCAGCACTGGTGCCACGGTGGAACTCGTACTCGTAAATAACGCGATATTTCAAGTTTTTCATTTTGTAAACTGAGTGACACAAAGAAAAAAACAATTGAGGAAAAAACAAATTAATTATAATTTTCAAAACACAAATAAATGAGTAAATAGCTGTATAAATTTGGATTTGGAATTCCTAACCAAAGAGAAGATATTTTAGATCAAATTCGCCAGTACGGCAAAACGCCAATTTCATATGTAAGGACCTAATATTTAAAAAAATATCCTTTTTACAAATAGTTATCTTTTAAATTTGTTTTCTTGTCAGTACCTAGATACATAATTATTTATTCAATTCCCATATATAATTTTTTTATCGTCTGTGCATTGTTTTTTTAATTTGTTGATATACGTTGTATCCTGACGACTATTGGCCCTGAAATATGTTGATATTTTCAATAAATAAGTGGTGAAAATAAAGTATATTTGTATTAATCACATTAAATTTAAATTTATCATTATTTATTGAATAAATTGAATTGAATTGCATACTTACATACTAAACGAGCCTAAAGTAGTATTAATTAAAAATATAGGTAATAATATTTGTACGTACTTACCCGTAGTGTTGCGCAATCTTGAGTAATCACATTTATTGTAAATGTACTCAAATATCGCGACATTTTCATTGTTTAGTTCAAAATTTAGAAAACTGATTAAAGAAATTTATCTGTATCAAGTTAGTGTTAACTTGCTTTATATATTCACCACTAATTTTATGAATCAGATGCCCTCATTCGGCCACTAAGAAAAGAAAAAGGCTCGCGCCACACTCGACGCCTACGACACTAGAATACTGATGACGAAACGTTGATTATCTCGGTAGGAAAACCAATACAACAATATTATATATAAAATGTGTTTAGTTTAATAGTGGATAATAGTTAAAACAGAAATTAAAGTAGACGAGCTTAGATAATGTCGCTGAAGGACAAACCTTTCTTCTAAAAAGAATTGAACTGCGCCTGGTAAATACAGCGTGTCTCGTAGCTAGTGGTAAAAACTTCGGGGGTCTGCATTCAATTTTGAATTGAATGTATTCTTTATATTTTGGGTGAAATATTGACAGTTACGGAGATGATAAAAGTTTCCACATTTTTAACTTATTTTCTGTAAAACATTAGACTACAGTAACTTACAAGATATGTAATTTATACGCTTTGATACAAGTCAAATAAAATGATTAAAACCTCGTAGAAATTCGCAAAATATTTTTGTGAGGTGTTCGTCATTTTGTTGAGTTGTATTGAAGTGAATAAATTTTAAATAGGTATACCATATAATATAAGTAACTTGTGATGGATCCTCTTCTTCGCCTTTCAGCTCGATCCTACTCCTAACTGAGTTTACGCCTTGTTAGAGGCAAACAAGCTATCTATCTACGTCGGGTGAAGGCTCTACGGTTTTTAACGTAGTATTTCCAAATACCCTCGCTTTATTCAAGACCTCCCCAGTTCACGTTGTGTAATTTTTTGTTTCGAACTATAGGGGATGAATTGGTTTAGTGGTAACCCTAACCCAAGCTTTACTTAAATTAAATACTGGGGTATGAAGTTCGTGAATGTTCATGGAAAACGCAAACAAAACTACCTAGCACGTCAATTAAGCCCTACGGTGCAATTGCTAAACATACTATGTTCCGTGGCCCTATATTATTTACCTATCATTCCTACGGACTGAAACCACTGCATCTGGTGTAGCTGCGCTTCCAGAGTGCGCGGTCCTCTGCTCCCACGCCCTCTCCGCTCGATCCCCCATTGTCTTACCTGTATGGGATCGACCGCCATCCACTGGAAAGGTTAGTAACGTGCCGTTATCACATGCGCATGCACATATAGAGTACATAGATCCCCTGAAAGCCCTCGAGTCCTTCGTAGCCGCTCCTATGGATGATTCCGTCTTCGACGCCCTCGCTGATTAATAATTTTATCTTCCGCCGTTATCTCGCTGTGCTTATTCCTTACGATCTTTTATATTTACTCTGCATTATTTTTACATCAATTACATTGTTACGTTTATTTACTAGCCGGCCTAAGTTCCGTCACCTGTATCTGGCCCTATGTCTCATTCTAGTGGTACGGTGGGTTCTAATGGATAAAGGGGGTGTGGGAGGTATGTATAAATGTATGTGTACGCGAAAAATGTGTTTGCTTTAAATTCGGCCCCTCCATACCCAAAGGCTCATCGGTGACTGATCCCATCTTCCTTCTCCCGACACGAGTTCCGGATACGTTGACCTGAGCCTGGATGCGCCTTTTCATGTTGGGCCTCTTCTGTGCAAAGTACCGCACCATCCCTCGCGTCAGTGTCTGGCGTCCGGGCTCAGAGCCAGTTTGCCCCCCGAATTCCAACTCCTCCAGGTTAAACTAAGTTAAACTACGGTATATATACTGAAGCTACTGTAAAGATGGTCCCGGGCCACCTGTCAAGTCAAAAATATGCGAGTGGGGAGGGGGAGTTTCCTAGGCTCCCCAACCCTCGCCTGTGAGCAACTGCAGCCCATTGGCCATTCGCGACACTACAGTGACTGCAACCACCCTCCCAGGTAGTACTTATTATAATCTGGTATGCATCAATACGTTCAATCCATTCCAGACGAGGGAAGACATCCGCACGGGTGTTGTGCCACCCGTGAAGAGCCCCCTCATACACTACGTACGAATAGATACATACTAATAAAATATAATATACATACATATACATACATATACAATACATAAATAAATACTTGTAATGGTTGGTTGCCATGTGGTTTCACGAGGCCATGACCCCTCGTATTAGTAGATGGAAAGGTGGATCTGGACAGTAGGGATATGCCTAGCCCCTGGCCAGGGATGTCGGTGTATTTTCTCCAAATGGTGTACAGCTAGAATCCTGCCATCGATGATGATGGGATCTGCCTAATTATCTCCGACTGATGTGTAACTGGAACCCTGCCATCACTGATGAAGATGATGTTGTCACTATCGAAACGTCACCTGATGATATTTAGCTGAACCACCGCTAGTGATGATGATGATGATGATGATACTATCGTAACGTTTCCTGACGATATATATCTGAGACACCGCTAATGATGATGATGATACTATCGGAACGCCTCCTGACTATATATGACTGGGACACCGCTAATGATGATGATGATGATACTATTGAAACGTCTCCTGACGATATATAACTGGGACACTGCTAATGATGATGATGTTGATGATACTATCGAAACGCCTCCTGACGATATATAGCTGAACCACCGCTAGTGATGATGATGATGATGATGATACTATCGTAACGTCTCCTGACTATATATAGCCGAAACACCGCTAATGATGATGATGATACTATCGTAACGACTCCTGACGATATATAGCTGAAACACCGCTAATGATGATGATGATGATGATGATGCTATCGAAACGCCCCCTGACTATATATAACTGGGACACTGCTAATGATGATGATGGTGATGATACTATCGAAACGACTCCTGACGATATAAAGCTGAACCACCGCTAGTGATGATGATGATGATGATGATACTATCGCAACGCCTCCCGACGATATATATCTGAAACACCGCTAATGATGATGATGATACTATCGGAATGCTTCCTGACTATATATGACTGGAACACCGCTAATGAAGATGATGATGATTATACTATTGAAACGTCTCCTGACGATATACAACTGGGACACTGCTAATGATGGTGATGATACTATCGGAACGCCTCCTGACTATATATGACTGGAACACCGCTAATGAAGATGATGATGATGGTACTATTGAAACGTCTCCTGACAATATATAACTGGGACACTGCTGGTGATGGTGATGATGATGATGCTATCGAAACGCCGCCTGACTATATATAACTGGGACGCGGCATATGAATAGACAAATAAATACCTAATTAATTAATGAATCATTCAATCAATCAATCAATTAAATAAATAAATAGAAATGAATAAATAAGTTCGGCGTCGAGCACACGGGCCGCGCGATCCCTGGAAGTTCACACACATGCAGAGAAGGGTTAATTTGGCAAATTAATTCGCCCCTTTTATGGTCAGTACGGATTTGACATGCAAACACCTGTGAATAAACACATGTAAAGTTTACGGTACAGGGGTTAGCTTTCACTGTCGGCGCTTCTTCTGTCTCTGTCTGGGGTGTCGAACCCGAGACCATTCTTCTTAATCGTGCGCCACCTTTATATATCGTTATAATCTCAAACGGAAAGAGGATGACATGACTTACCCATCTGCCGCCGATTATCCATTCCAGTGCATCGTATTTCACCTCACTTTATACCTAAGGCTTGCGGACACTTGCCTTGCACGCGCATACGATTCACAGACCCTTAATTAACTATAGTTCGCGACCTAACCTTTGATCCTGCCATCACGCGTTTTTAAGTTTCCGTAACTGGGGCTTAGTATCCAGCCTCTGTAACTATACGGTGTATATACTTTAATCAAACCGAAACTAGACATTATTTCCCTTTCTTTAAATTTATATTCCTCGGGATACCGGAATTAGACTCTAGCTCGACAATTGTAAGTATTCATATATCTTAATAATGCTGTAACATAGTCCTTATTCCCGCCTTACGCATCCGTACTTACCCGGATCACCGAAGCTAAACTCTACTTCTAATGCTTATACTCTAATGATTATACGTACCGATATTTTTCATAAAACCGTTACCCGTTATTTTCCGATGTTACATATTCTTATATTTATCCGAAATACCGGGATTAAGCTTTGAATCTAGGATTCCATGCATTTATAAGTTTTAACAAACCCGCGAAGCGACCACTTGTCCACTTGTTTTTATCATTTATCGAGGATGCCGCGGACAAGTAGGCGCCACAGAACAGTCAATTGTTTCTATAATAAAACCCCACTAGTCTACATCTTGATAAGGTCAATACATATTACTTTTAGGGTCCGCCGATTTAGTTTTATTCTTAATATTATTCTTAATATAAATTTATTATCATCTCGAATATTTGATATCTACTCTCCGGCAAATTTTAATATAGTTTAAATCATTTTAATATAGTTTATCATTTTAATATAGTTTAAAAATAACGGGATTCTGTAATTTCTACAAGTATAAACAACCCCAATCTTACCAAATCCATTTTATGTAGTGAAAGACGCGGGATTTATATTCTTCCTAAAATGTAAAATGAACCCGGTCTAGATGAAACATCCTTATTTAGTTTCAGGACAACGAGGTTTACGCGTTCCACGAGGAATATGATATAACCCGATCTAAACGAAGGTAATTTTATATAATTTTAGGACAGCGGAACTTACAAATTTCATAAAGTATATCGTGAAGCCAATCTAGGCGGAGACACTACGTATATTTTAAACAGAGTAAGAGTTTAAATTTTACCATCAAGTCTAATACACCGCAAGAATGTCCTAGGCATAGTAAACAAAATAGCGGTCAAAACTGTAGTGTTTCTATGTTCACACGTTTTAGCTCAAAACGAATACTATAATTTTCACATTTATAATACAAGACGCGAATTTCTAAACGAAACATTTTAAAATAGTTCTAATTGAAATCTACATGTTTCATATTTATTAAATGAAGGCGCGAATTCTAAACGAAACACTAACATTGTTTAAAAACGGGACCCTATATTTATATATGCTTAAAATGAAACGCGAATTCTCGGACGATAGCATTTTATATAACCAAATGTAACGAAATCTTATATAGGATTACAACCGCGAAGTTTACATCACTCCTAAGGTATAACCAGAACTAATTGAAACCTTTTTTCATAGTTTAAGTCCGCGAGGCAAATATCTTTCATAAAATATAAAATAACCCGAACCAAATTAAACTTATTTTTGTCTTATATACCTTCCCCAACGCGCAAAACAATCCCGGCCTCACGAAACGTTTTATATGTTTTGATAGCACGAGATCTATGTTTTCTATATAATATAAGATAACCCGGGCCGAACGAAAGCAATTTTATATACTTTATAAAATAGTGAAACTTGTACATCTGTAAAACCGTAAATAAACCCCGACCCTCACGAGATTATTTTATATCATTTTTTGGAATAATGAAATCTTATACATCTGTAAAATTGTAAATAAGCCCCGATTCTCACGAAATTATTTTATATAATTTTCTAGAATAATGGAATTTATACATCTGTGAAATTGTAAATAAACCCCGATCTCCATAATTTTAAACGAAATGAAAATCTAGATTATTATAGGCTAAATCATGACGTATTTTTTTAATCCCTGAATTTATTCGCTATAATTTTAACGGACTCTTAATATTAAACATAAACAAAAGATTATTAAAATAACTATGTTTTTTTTTTATAATGTTATAATAAGATGTTTTTGTCAGAAATGTCAGGCGTGTTTTTGTCAGCTCTGTGAAAGTTACTTTGAATACTAAAAATAGTGCTTTATTATAGTCTAAATCTATATTTCTTAAAAATTCTGTTCACGATTTACAAGTGATAGCGTTATCATATCCTCAGGGAGCGCAAAAGATCAGTAAGTGAGAATAAAAAAATCTCAGTGACAGATAATATACCAAAAACCTACAACTAAAAACTCAGTCATAGACACAATATCGCTCAAAATATTGGACATAAGGATCATTTTTGCAAGAATATTGATCAATCTACTGTCATTGATCAAGGCTGACACTTATCGGACCGTACGAGAACTGCGCACGCGTAGTACCTAACACACTCGGACTGGCTGCGGCGTTCGACTCGGCCAATACATATTTTTATTCGGCCAATACATATTGTTTTATTTCCTTTTCTGATAGAATAAACGATCATGAACGCCCAACAATATATCCTGAATAATAAAGATGCTATAAGCAAACTAATCGCTACTATTATGGACCCAGCAAATAAATTTAATAAGGACCAGATCGGCAAATTAATTCCTTTGACGACAGAAATAATGGCCACGAATAGCCAGATAACAGCAAGCTTGGCTACATTAGAAGGTCAAGTTTCTTGTCTTAAGGAATCATTAAATAGCACCCCTAGTATCCCATCCAACACACTTTCTTCTGTACAAGATACCATTAAAGAACTAGAAGAAAGAAAAAATCGGTCGAAAAATTTGATTATTTTCAATCTTCCGGAGAGCCAATCGGACCAAACATTTATCGGTATGCAAGATGACATGAATAGGTTTGCAGGAGTCTTGAAAAAAATAGATATTAATGAAGATTATAAAATCAATAAAATGTACAGACTTGGTAAGAAATCCAATGACAATATCAGACCTGTGAAAGTCGAATTTCAAGATTCTTCCCAAGCGAAATCTATCATCTTGAAATCTTTAAATCGATTGGATGGAATCAAATTGAAGAGAGATCTCACACCCATGCAAAGAAGTGATCTTCATAACTTATGGAAGGAATTAGATCTACGTAGGAAAAATGGTGAGGAAAATATCGCCATAAAGTATATTAACTCGGTTCCAAAAATTGTGCAAAATCAAAAAAACTAGAAAACTTTCGTAAGTGTAATGTGTACTATCAAAATGTGCGAGGTATGAATACTAAATTGGAATATTTATCAACCATGATGCAAAGTGTTAATTATGATGCAATAATTCTGACGGAAACTTGGCTAAACAACAATATAAAAAACGGCGAACTGGGTTTAAAAAACTTTGTTATTTATAGGTGCGATCGTTCCTCTGTACCTAATAATTCTACTGCTTTTACGAAAACTAGAGGTGGTGGGGTTTTAATAGCCGTACTGAATAAATATAGATCGTGCATAATCAAAAATTCCGTTAACAATGTAGAACAAATATTCGTGAAAATATCATTGCCTACAAAGTGTCTGATTTTGTGCGCAGTATACATTCCCCCTTGTTCTGATAATACTGTATATGAAAACCACTGTATTGCATTAGAAAGTGTTAGATTTAAGTTTCCAGAAGCCAAAATAATGGTGGCTGGTGATTATAATCTCCCTAAACTGCAATGGGTGTGTGAAAATGATACTATGTTTGTCGTCAACTCCCCAGAAAACAATAATGAAATCGAAGTGCTAAATATGTCATCTTTTCTCGAATTCAAACAATACAATGGTATACGTAACAAAAATAATAGAATACTCGATTTAGTGTTTAGTAACATGGAATATCTAAAAGTTGAATTATCTTTAGACGAGTTATTACCAATTGACCTTCATCATCCACCATTAGACATATCCTTCTCATTAAAATCAGACATCAACAAAACTAGTGATATATATAAACGAAATTTCAAGAATTGTAATTATGATAAAGTAAAACAAATTTTAAATAATGTGGAGTGGAATCTGATATCTATAGGCGGTGATGTAAACAACCAGATAGAAAACTTTTATTCTTTAGTCTATGAAATTTTTAATGATTGTATACCGTTTAAAAAAATCAGAATATCAACTCACCCTAAATGGTTTTCAAAGGAATTAGTTACGTTGATTACAATAAAAAAACTACAACACAAAACCTATAAAGAAACTAGGTCAGTGCATGATTATATGCTTTTTAGGAAGACTCGAAAAGATTGTTGTATTCTATCCAAGCAGTTACGTAATCATTATCTTACAAAAATTGAGGATCAAACTCCAGAAAACTCCAAATCTTTATACAAATACGTTAAATCTCTTAAAAGCGATTACTATATTATTTATTGAATTGGCGTTAACTTTGTGGAATGACATTATAATTATATATAAATAAATAGATTACTTGTCTAAGACCACTAATGAGTTTAAGATGATTACACAACTAGTTTCGACAACTACCGATGTTGTCATCAACGGGTGATGATTTAAACTGAAGCATAAGAGTAAAATTAATTATCTAAGGTACTGATAGGGGTGGGTGGAGTTATGTTTGGGGGGAGGGGGTTAGCTGTGGGTGGGGTTTGAGTTAACGGGAATAAAGTAAGGAGCGGTGAAGAATTTTGAAATATTATGTTATTGATTAGAGTTTTATTAGAATTTAAATTTTTTTGTATTTCTAAATTTTCGAGATTGTTCATTATTTGGCCTTTATATTTAACAGGGTGTAATAGTTTAAGTGTATGGGAATGGAAAGAATGATTGGTGTTAATAATGTGGTTAGCAAATTCTGAAAAATAATTACTAACAAGACCGCGACGGTGTTCTTTTATTCTAATTTTAAGATTTCTCGCGGTTTGACCGATGTATTTCATATTGCAGTCACCACATGTGATTTCATATACTCCGCTTTTTTCAGTTTAAAAATAACGGGATTCTGTAATTTCTACAAGTATAAACAACCCCAATCTTACCAAATCCATTTTATGTAGTGAAAGACGCGGGATTTATATTCTTCCTAAAATGTAAAATGAACCCGGTCTAGATGAAACATCTTTATTTAGTTCCAGGACAACGAGGTTTACGCGTTCCACGAGGAATATGATATAACCCGATCTAAACGAAGGTAATTTTATATAATTTTAGGACAGCGGAACTTACAAATTTCATAAAGTATATCGTGAAGCCAATCTAGGCGGAGACACTACGTATATTTTAAACAGAGTAAGAGTTTAAATTTTACCATCAAGTCTAATACACCGCAAGAATGTCCTAGGCATAGTAAACAAAATAGCGGTCAAAACTGTAGTGTTTCTATGTTCACACGTTTTAGCTCAAAACGAATACTATAATTTTCACATTTATAATACAAGACGCGAATTTCTAAACGAAACATTTTAAAATAGTTCTAATTGAAATCTACATGTTTCATATTTATTAAATGAAGGCGCGAATTCTAAACGAAACACTAACATTGTTTAAAAACGGGACCCTATATTTATATATGCTTAAAATGAAACGCGAATTCTCGAACGATAGCATTTTATATAACCAAATGTAACGAAATCTTATATAGGATTACAACCGCGAAGTTTACATCACTCCTAAGGTATAACCAGAACTAATTGAAACATTTTTTCATAGTTTAAGTCCGCGAGGCAAATATCTTTCATAAAATATAAAATAACCCGAACCAAATTAAACTTATTTTTGTCTTATATACCTTCCCCAACGCGCAAAACAATCCCGGCCTCACGAAACGTTTTATATGTTTTGATAGCACGAGATCTATGTTTTCTATATAATATAAGATAACCCGGGCCGAACGAAAGCAATTTTATATACTTTATAAAATAGTGAAACTTGTACATCTGTAAAACCGTAAATAAACCCCGACCCTCACGAGATTATTTTATATCATTTTTTGGAATAATGAAATCTTATACATCTGTAAAATTGTAAATAAGCCCCGATTCTCACGAAATTATTTTATATAATTTTCTAGAATAATGGAATTTATACATCTGTGAAATTGTAAATAAACCCCGATCTCCATAATTTTAAACGAAATGAAAATCTAGATTATTATAGGCTAAATCATGACGTATTTTTTTAATCCCTGAATTTATTCGCTATAATTTTAACGGACTCTTAATATTAAACATAAACAAAAGATTATTAAAATAACTATGTTTTTTTTTTTATAATGTTATAATAAGATGTTTTTGTCAGAAATGTCAGGCGTGTTTTTGTCAGCTCTGTGAAAGTTACTTTGAATACTAAAAATAGTGCTTTATTATAGTCTAAATCTATATTTCTTAAAAATTCTGTTCACGATTTACAAGTGATAGCGTTATCATATCCTCAGGGAGCGCAAAAGATCAGTAAGTGAGAATAAAAAAATCTCAGTGACAGATAATATACCAAAAACCTACAACTAAAAACTCAGTCATAGACACAATATCGCTCAAAATATTGGACATAAGGATCATTTTTGCAAGAATATTGATCAATCTACTGTCATTGATCAAGGCTGACACTTATCGGACCGTACGAGAACTGCGCACGCGTAGTACCTAACACACTCGGACTGGCTGCGGCGTTCGACTCGGCCAATACATATTTTTATTCGGCCAATACATATTGTTTTATTTCCTTTTCTGATAGAATAAACGATCATGAACGCCCAACAATATATCCTGAATAATAAAGATGCTATAAGCAAACTAATCGCTACTATTATGGACCCAGCAAATAAATTTAATAAGGACCAGATCGGCAAATTAATTCCTTTGACGACAGAAATAATGGCCACGAATAGCCAGATAACAGCAAGCTTGGCTACATTAGAAGGTCAAGTTTCTTGTCTTAAGGAATCATTAAATAGCACCCCTAGTATCCCATCCAACACACTTTCTTCTGTACAAGATACCATTAAAGAACTAGAAGAAAGAAAAAATCGGTCGAAAAATTTGATTATTTTCAATCTTCCGGAGAGCCAATCGGACCAAACATTTATCGGTATGCAAGATGACATGAATAGGTTTGCAGGAGTCTTGAAAAAAATAGATATTAATGAAGATTATAAAATCAATAAAATGTACAGACTTGGTAAGAAATCCAATGACAATATCAGACCTGTGAAAGTCGAATTTCAAGATTCTTCCCAAGCGAAATCTATCATCTTGAAATCTTTAAATCGATTGGATGGAATCAAATTGAAGAGAGATCTCACACCCATGCAAAGAAGTGATCTTCATAACTTATGGAAGGAATTAGATCTACGTAGGAAAAATGGTGAGGAAAATATCGCCATAAAGTATATTAACTCGGTTCCAAAAATTGTGCAAAATCAAAAAAACTAGAAAACTTTCGTAAGTGTAATGTGTACTATCAAAATGTGCGAGGTATGAATACAAAATTGGAATATTTATCAACCATGATGCAAAGTGTTAATTATGATGCAATAATTCTGACGGAAACTTGGCTAAACAACAATATAAAAAACGGCGAACTGGGTTTAAAAAACTTTGTTATTTATAGGTGCGATCGTTCCTCTGTACCTAATAATTCTACTGCTTTTACGAAAACTAGAGGTGGTGGGGTTTTAATAGCCGTACTGAATAAATATAGATCGTGCATAATCAAAAATTCCGTTAACAATGTAGAACAAATATTCGTGAAAATATCATTGCCTACAAAGTGTCTGATTTTGTGCGCAGTATACATTCCCCCTTGTTCTGATAATACTGTATATGAAAACCACTGTATTGCATTAGAAAGTGTTAGATTTAAGTTTCCAGAAGCCAAAATAATGGTGGCTGGTGATTATAATCTCCCTAAACTGCAATGGGTGTGTGAAAATGATACTATGTTTGTCGTCAACTCCCCAGAAAACAATAATGAAATCGAAGTGCTAAATATGTCATCTTTTCTCGAATTCAAACAATACAATGGTATACGTAACAAAAATAATAGAATACTCGATTTAGTGTTTAGTAACATGGAATATCTAAAAGTTGAATTATCTTTAGACGAGTTATTACCAATTGACCTTCATCATCCACCATTAGACATATCCTTCTCATTAAAATCAGACATCAACAAAACTAGTGATATATATAAACGAAATTTCAAGAATTGTAATTATGATAAAGTAAAACAAATTTTAAATAATGTGGAGTGGAATCTGATATCTATAGGCGGTGATGTAAACAACCAGATAGAAAACTTTTATTCTTTAGTCTATGAAATTTTTAATGATTGTATACCGTTTAAAAAAATCAGAATATCAACTCACCCTAAATGGTTTTCAAAGGAATTAGTTACGTTGATTACAATAAAAAAACTACAACACAAAACCTATAAAGAAACTAGGTCAGTGCATGATTATATGCTTTTTAGGAAGACTCGAAAAGATTGTTGTATTCTATCCAAGCAGTTACGTAATCATTATCTTACAAAAATTGAGGATCAAACTCCAGAAAACTCCAAATCTTTATACAAATACGTTAAATCTCTTAAAAGCGATTACTATATTATTTATTGAATTGGCGTTAACTTTGTGGAATGACATTATAATTATATATAAATAAATAGATTACTTGTCTAAGACCACTAATGAGTTTAAGATGATTACACAACTAGTTTCGACAACTACCGATGTTGTCATCAACGGGTGATGATTTAAACTGAAGCATAAGAGTAAAATTAATTATCTAAGGTACTGATAGGGGTGGGTGGAGTTATGTTTGGGGGGAGGGGGTTAGCTGTGGGTGGGGTTTGAGTTAACGGGAATAAAGTAAGGAGCGGTGAAGAATTTTGAAATATTATGTTATTGATTAGAGTTTTATTAGAATTTAAATTTTTTTGTATTTCTAAATTTTCGAGATTGTTCATTATTTGGCCTTTATATTTAACAGGGTGTAATAGTTTAAGTGTATGGGAATGGAAAGAATGATTGGTGTTAATAATGTGGTTAGCAAATTCTGAAAAATAATTACTAACAAGACCGCGACGGTGTTCTTTTATTCTAATTTTAAGATTTCTCGCGGTTTGACCGATGTATTTCATATTGCAGTCACCGCATGTGATTTCATATACTCCGCTTTTTTCTAAAAAGTTTATTTTTGATTTTGAGTTATCTAAAATTTTTCCTAAATTGTTGTTGGTGTAATATGCGGGTTGTATATGGGAAGGTAAGATGCGGGAGATTTTCTGGGTTGGCGACCCTGTATATAGAATTTTTCGCCAAGATTTATTTTTGATTTCATTATTATTGCATGCTGAGTATATGTGTTTCTTTGTTAAGTTCTTTTTTATTTTGTTTTTTAGCATTTTATCTATCATTTTATCATTATAACCATTATTTTTAGCTATTTGTTTTATTGTGTTAAGTTCACAATTATAATTTAAAGTGCTAAGGGGGACGTTAATTAATCGGTTTAATAGGGAATGGAAATTGGCCATTTTGTGTGATATGGGGTGTAAAGAATCGTGTGGAATTACAGTATCCGTATGGGTTGGTTTTCTGTATATATTGAAATCTAATTTATTATTTACTACCTTAATTGAAAGATCTAAAAAATTTAGGGAGTTGTCTAAATTTTTCTCCAGAGTGAATTTAATGTTTTTGTGGAGTGTGTTAATGTGTGCAAGGAAGGAATCTAATTGTCTATCAGTACCTGTGAAAATACAGAAAATATCGTCTACATATCTTAACCATTTAAATATACAAGATTTTACAAGAGGGTGACTAGAGTTTAATAATTCTGTTTCAAGATCATTTAAGAACATTTCGGCAAGTATCGGTGACAAAGGGGATCCCATTGTGAGTCCGTCTTGTTGTTTATAAATCAAATCATTAAATTCAAAATAGTTTTGTGATGTACAGACGTCATAAACTCTAGTCATTTCTTTTACAAACGTGTCATCCAAAGCAGAATCACAGAGTAATTTTATAAATACATTCTTAGCATCTTGTACTGGAACATTTGTGAACAGATTAACAACATCAAATGAAATTATTTTAGAACTAGGCGGGATGTCTAAATTTTCAACATTTTTAATAAATTCAAAGGTATTTTTAACACTGTATCTTGGTAAAAACAATTTAAGCGCGATTATTAATTGGTTAAGTTTCTTACAAAGATAATAATTAGGAGCACTTACATATGAAACTACAGGCCTAATTGGTATGTTAATTTTGTGTAGTTTGGGAAGTCCGTACATTCGTGTACGGACTCAACCCCCACGAACTGGAGAAAAATTTAGACAACTCCTTAAATTTTTTAGATCTTTCAATTAAGGTAGTAAATAATAAATTAGATTTCAATATATACAGAAAACCAACCCATACGGATACTGTGATTCCACACGATTCTTTACACCCCATATCACACAAAATGGCCAATTTCCATTCCCTATTAAACCGATTAATTAACGTCCCCCTTAGCACTTTAAATTATAATTGTGAACTTAACACAATAAAACAAATAGCTAAAAATAATGGTTATAATGATAAAATGATAGATAAAATGCTAAAAAACAAAATAAAAAAGAACTTAACAAAGAAACACATATACTCAGCATGCAATAATAATGAAATCAAAAATAAATCTTGGCGAAAAATTCTATATACAGGGTCGCCAACCCAGAAAATCTCCCGCATCTTACCTTCCCATATACAACCCGCATATTACACCAACAACAAGTTAGGAAAAATTTTAGATAACTCAAAATCAAAAATAAACTTTTTAGAAAAAAGCGGAGTATATGAAATCACATGTGGTGACTGCAATATGAAATACATCGGTCAAACCGCGAGAAATCTTAAAATTAGAATAAAAGAACACCGTCGCGGTCTTGTTAGTAATTATTTTTCAGAATTTGCTAACCACATTATTAACACCAATCATTCTTTCCATTCCCATACACTTAAACTATTACACCATGTTAAATATAAAGGCCAAATAATGAACAATCTCGAAAATTTAGAAATACAAAAAAATTTAAATTCTAATAAAACTCTAATCAATAACATAATATTTCAAAATTCTTCACCACTCC
Source organism: Agrypnia vestita (assembly GCA_016648135.1). NCBI lineage: Eukaryota > Metazoa > Arthropoda > Insecta > Trichoptera > Phryganeidae > Agrypnia > Agrypnia vestita. The sequence goes on from JADDOH010010554.1 coordinate 24,069, forward strand.
TTACTTTATTCCCGTTAACTCAAACCCCACCCCCGCTAACCCCCTCCCCCCAAACATAACTCCACCCACCTCTATCAGTACCTTAGATAATTAATTTTACTCTTATGCTTCAGTTTAAATCATCACCCATTGATGACAACATCGGTAGTTGTCGAAACTAGTTGTGTAATCATCTTAAACTCATTAGTGGTCTTAGACAAGTAATCTATTTATTTATATATAATTATAATGTCATTCCACAAAGTTAACGCCAATTCAATAAATAATATGAGTTAGTGTAATGATAGTCCAACGTTCTACAAAATATAAGTCAAAAATATTGAAAAAAAATGCAAACTTTGATGTCGCATATCTCCTTAACTATTGATATTAGGTCATAATAGCTTGAACATTTTCGTCTCATAATCAAGGCAGGAATGTAATCCTGCGAGGTAATTAATGTTTTACAAATAACCCTGTATAAACGTTTTTATAATAACCCGTCATCTGTACACAAAAGCAATCGAAAATATCAAAAAAGCCGTGAAACTCTAGCCGTAGTCATGGATTACGACGTCTTTTTCGTTACCTTTAATTAATATCTGATTCCTAAGTCCGAATATAGAGACAATACTAAGTGATTCTAAGATTAAAGTACGCTTTAATAGCGTAATTTGCAGTACAAAAAAACACCTTTAAAGCGTACCTTAACCTTTTAATCATTAAAGTATCGATTTATGTATTCAGGCCCTAGAATCATTAGTAATGCACAGTTTTTGCTTGTATTCGCTACACGCCACTGGTGTATACTCTATAAACTTGTTTTTCTTTGAATCAAAATTTCAGAATTAATGTTTTAAAAAATCTAAAGATGAATTTTCTTATTTTTCTTTTTTTATGGTTTATATTACCTTAATCATTAACTTGTAGGTACCATATTTAGTTACTGAATATCCAACAAAATTAATTAACTGTTCCGAAACAGATGATTTTACATACGAGTACATCTTACAGGAGATTTTTTTTAAATGTTGTGTTCCTTTGATATGCAAAACTCTCTGTGTTTCCACAATATTACGTTACGTACCTTGCGGCTGTGAATGCCTTTCGACACTATTAAAGATGAAAGGAATTCTAACCGTGCTTGTTTGTCGAGAAATATTATAATAGATTTGTTTCATTTAATTCATTACAATCTTGCGTCTGCCTGCAGGATTTTTTGTTTTGATCTTACATTGTTCATCTTTTACTGAGACATTCAGGACACTTACTTGAGTTTTAGATTTTCTCTTAAATAATGCTATATTTAATATCGAGTAAAGTTTTAATCATAATGCTTGATCTTTTTGATGTGTAACATCTTTCCTCTCGCTTTCCTGCAATCTGTGGCGGTGATTTTGTGAAAAGGGGCGGAAATGCGTAACAGGAAATAAGACACGCAATTTCATATAAACAATGAGCGCGCGCGCAGCACGCGCGATGGAACAAGAATCATCGTTTATAAACAAATCAATGTCCAGCAAGTGTCATCACAGCGAAGACGCACACTACCAGCCGACGCTTCTGATGTTGTATATATGTTGCAAGGCTGGTGTCAAGCATGTGGATGTTGTAACTTTGATACACTTTGGCTTATATCTTCGAAACTATCCAATAAATGCTTTATTTTTTTACATTAATAACTACCCTTAATGATTTAAATTCTCAAATTTTATGAAATTTATGTGATTATTTTTAAATATTTATGCGACATACTATCGCCATCTGTGAAAATAAATAAAAACATACAATTGACCAAACACACTTCGTTGCTGCTCAATTGCTATTTTTAATTGTGAAATGTAAAATGTTACACATCATATGCGACTATTGTAAGGCTCGCTCGTTTTTTTTTTTTTCATTTCATAATAATGTGTTTTCATAAATGACAGCCGCATTAATTTATTGAATTATCAACATGTTTCGTGACCGGTGGTCCCTTCATCAGGATATAAGGTATACTTAAAAGTAAAATTAAAAAAAATAGACATTAAGAAAAACAAACAAATACATAGTAAATGAATAAATAAAAGAGATAATGTGAAAATTTAAAATATTACTATTTTGTAAAGAAAGACTATTATTATTTAATTTGCTATTATTCTAATTTGTCCTATGTTAACTAAAACTGTGATCCTATATTATTTGTATGTACAATTTATAAACCATTGTTAATATCAAAAATTTGTATTTTTAATTTGCACACCTTGTTTTATATTATGTGAGTTCCACCTGTGGTCGAAGTTTGTCATTCTCATACACCGGTACAGATGTCGCCGTTAGTAATGAGATACCTATATTTTTGATTTGAGATTTTAAAGCATTATCCTTTTTGATAAAATGTAATATAAAATAGCTTCGTCTCTACGAGACATTTCTAATATGCCTTGATTAATGGCGTTCTCCTGGGGACAAAATCTAGTATAGTGTTCTTAAAAAATTTGAACATACTCAAAATATTCTGAACAATAAATTGGTGTTTTCTAGTTATTAATATTGTAGCGATCTCGTGGGTCTGAGCGGGAGATGAATCCTACAACCGCGTGAGCGGTCACTCTCACACTGGCAATGCTAAACATTCGTACTGCAGTGGAAACTGAGTCTAGCGGCTTCTGGTATATATTTCATTGGTACATATAGTTGGAATCAGCCTTATGCGGGGAACAACCTCTATCTAAGAAATGAGACTCTTATGTATTTGAAACGATTGACAAAAGGTTTATTCAGAAAGGTACAAGTTATTTTCATGTGCCGTGTTAGTTAAAAGGCTCTAAATTACGCGGGTCTACATCGGGTTAGTAGTATATCAGGATGCGCGGCGCTAATCTAGGTTTGTGACAATTCGCCCTCTCGCATGAGATCAGCGGTGCAAGGTGCGCGCAAGCGGACGGCCGGGTTAGGAATGCGTTCGCCGTGCTTCCGCTCGCTCTGGTCGGCGCCAGCGCCCGCGGTCGCCAGATGTCGCTCGGGTGTCAATTCCTCCACAATATAAATAAAAAATTAAAGTAGCATATAAATAAAATAAATATATTAAAGTAGCATATAAGTAAAATAAAATATAAATAAAAAAATAAAGTAGCAAGTCGTTTTATAGTTATTGAAGAATTAATGTATTTTGTTGATTCCAGCTGCCGGAAGGCGTGGAGCTGACGTTGGGAGAGTTGCGAGCCATGGCGCTCAGGCAGCAGCAGCAGATCGACTGTCAGCACCAGCTCCTGGCCGCCAGGGAGCAGAGGCTGCGCTTCCTCAAGCAACAGGAAGCCAGGCACCACCAGGCAAGACTACCAACTATGCATTGTGATTTAGGAGGATCCGTGCAGATCACTAACACGCATACTTAATAAATATACGTTTTTAGCTAGATTCGAACATAGAAGCAAAATCAAAAGGATTATAGAAAACCTACTTTTATTAACATTTTAAATGCGAGATAAAAATGACTTTATGATATGAAAATTATCTAAAAATGAAAACAATAGAAATTGTATCATTGTAGAACCGACCACAGAAAAACTTTAAATTTGTTTAATCAATTGGGTTTTATTATTTTTTTATATTTAATTATCTTCTTCAGATCAGAATCAAAGTAACACGACGAAGAAACGCTCATTATAAACTGAACTTAAACTTGTCGGTGTTAAATAATAAAAGCCAGGTAGTTAAATATAAAGTAATTTTATTTTTTCTTCTTCAAAAATCGCAAAATAATTTTGTGATGACATTATTAATATGATTAATAAAATAAACTTAGTTTTCACCACTTTTTTACATTGAAAATATCAACATGTTTCAAAATAAAAAAGTTGTGAAAACTAAGTTTATTTCATTAATCATAATTTTATTTTAATTATTAAAAGTGTACAACAATACAATTTCAACTGCAAATATTACAAACATCAGTAACCGAGTTAATGTGCGTCAAAATTATTTATTTTGTTTTAGTTTATTTCTGCGCTGACCAAGTTCCAAACAAACACACGTTGTTTCAACACCGGCAAACGTTATGTAATAAAACCCGAGTGGTTAAATATGCTAATAATGGCTATTTAAACAAATTAAAAACTCTAACCGTGCTTATGCGCTTGAATAGTGAGAGTTTTGCTTGTTATGTCCACTGATATTACTTTTGAATCTGATCAAATTCGAGTTTCAGCACTAGTAACGTGGCAGAAAACTAGTGAGAAACAATTTATTATTTTTGCCCTCTCGATTAATTTGTTCGCAGGCTCGGGACGTGGGGAGAATCCAAACCACTCCCTCAAACAAACCCGTAGCTATATTTTTAACATTTCAATAGAACTTTCTTTAACAGTGGAATCCAGTGTCTATAAATCGTTAGACGTTGCCCCTCCCTTGCCCTGATTCAATTGCCGATGATGGATTCTCCAGCGATCACACCTAGATGCTGGCGTCGGTACCAATTTTGACCCTTCAAGTTTGTGTTTTCTGGAGTATTATGCCGTGTTGTTACGACCTTTCGGGCCGACGTTTCGGATCCCACTGCATTGATGTGTTGATAACAACGGCATAATACCCCAGAAAACACAAACTTGAAGATTCTGAGTGGCCGTGAAAACCTAAGAACATTCTCAATTTTGGCCCATTGAAAAACTGAAGAAAGGTCTTAGCGTTATTTAAAAGTTAACATCATTAACTACGTAACGAAATATGCTTTTAAAAATTTATTTTATTATTTGTTTTAATCTACTTATACATTTATTAATTACACCTGCATGTTTCGGAAAAATCTTTCCATCGTCAGCATGTTTTATACATGTCAAAATATCAAAATGAATTATGTCTTTTGTTTTGGTTTAAGTAGATTAAAAGAAATAATAAAATTAATTTTTAAAATTTCAATCTACAAAGTTGCTCAACCAATTGAAAAAAAAACTTTTATTCTTGGGTTTTTTAAAAAGACTGAAAATTTCCCTTTTATGCAGAAAAAAAAATATCTATTATTAAAACCTCTGAAAAGATTAAGATTTTTAAAATTTACAGTGAACCGTTTGATCCATTCAATTTAGGTTTTTTTTTAAAGGAAGGTAATCTGTACCTAATTGTTTAAAAATTCTTTTGATACAATATTTTTTTAAGTAAGTAATTTACCCAAAAGAGGATTTTTTATTATTAATATTTAAAGCATTAAATTTGTGGTTAGACATTATAACAGAGTGTTAATTAAATTAGTATAAACCACTACCAGAATTTAGGTAGATTTAATCTGGTAGTGGTTTATACTAATTTAACTAACACTCTGTTAGGATTCTTTATATTTAATTCTTTTTGCATTTAAAAGATATTTCACTTCTTCAAATATTACAAATAAGCCTAATTGTAATATCGAAAATATGGAGGATACTTACTATACGGGAATAACATGTTTATTTAAATTTTTTAAATAAAAGCTACTTTAAAATTGTAAAGATGCCTTTAAAAAGAATGGGATTTTTGATATAGAGATCATGAGAAACAATACTTCGGCCTAATCGCGAGAAATTTATTTACACGATACGCAATAAATAGATAACATCGCTGTTGTACCATAACGATTACTTCTCTGAATTTTCAAATCATTAATTTGAAACTAATTATCCTTTTGACATAATGATTTGATAAATTTAAATATATCCTTATAACAACATGATATTTAATAATATAGAAACGGCAGATTATATTTTTTTTTATTAAATATAATATTGTTAAAAATTAACTGTTTTCAGGATTTCCAATACCAAGCACAATCGCATCCCTTTTCACGCCCCACTTGCTATACTTTGTCGTTACCCGATTGTAATGTGTATTTTTATCTATATTTGATAATAACAGGATCTGCGCCACTTAAAACCATAATCGTATTTAAAGTAAATTCAGTTGTATGCATAGTAAAATCTATAAAAAACTAAAACTAAATATAGAAAGTACAAACTTACACCGGAGTGCATTCCGAGACGGGACATTATTTCAGTTTAATAGATAAAAATGTATTACTCGAAGAGTTTCAATTGTTTACTGCGTGCGTTCACTCGTAGCTTTCTGGTAACTAGAAATAATTGGCTCATTTTTGCCAAATAAATAGCAGACTTCTAGGATTAAGTTGTATTCAGACGTCGGCGTCGCGGACGCAGCTGCCCCGGGTCTGGAGCAGCTCCCGGATGGTACTCTATAATAGCTCACGGGGATCTTCGTTTTCCTTATTGAAATAAATGTTTTCCATTACGGATTAAGCTGATCCGATCCGAGGAAGCAGGGCTCTTACGGGCTGCTGTGCTGCCATATATAAATAATCCCTTTTGAGAACCATTGATAGCATTTTGGCGGAGATCTCGAGCCACGATTGAGGTCGACTTAAATAAATTATTGGATTAAAATAACATTATTTTTATTAAGAGAGTCTTAGCATTAGAGCGACATTAAGTATTTAGCGTCGGCTTAGTGAAATTTATAAAGAAATAAATAAATCTTCTATTAAGATAAATGATAGATGTCTCACAAAGATGATGCTTTATTGGCAGGGTACACGACCTTGACGTAAGTGATACTTTACACAATGCAGCGTTAACTAAATCACTCAAGAACAACCGTACATCTATCACAGTTTTGAAAGTTGTGTATTTTATATACGTTATTTATCTAACTTATTTTACATTTGTTATCCCCATGAAATAGTATAAATATGTGTTTACATAACTTCGTCTTTATGAGACATCCATAATTTGATTATCCTTTTCTGGATAAAAATCAGTAATAGTTTCTTAGAACATACTAATAAAAATATTAAAATATGAATCTCCCGACACTAACAGAGTATTTAAAATTCAACTGGTTTGATTTTGGGTAATCTTTACCTATAAAACTCAATGTCTGTCTGTCTGTTTGTCTGTTCTCTATACAAATCCACACCGTTTGTCCGATTCGATTCAAATTTGCATACTTAAGCTTTAGGACCTGGCGGGTAACATAGGCAACATTTCCTCCCTATTCTTCCCTTCCCCTCCCCCTGACATATTTTCGATGCAAATCTGTACCGTTTGATCGATCGGACTCAAAATTTGGAAACTTATTCTTTAGGACTTGGCGGGTAACACATGCGACATTTCCTCCCTATTCTTTTAACCCTTCCCCTCCGCTTATATATTTTCGATGCAAATCTATACCATTCGAATCGAACCTTTGTTTACCCTCACAAATTTATTTTAAACTTAATTCTTAACTCGTGCAACGCCGGGTAAAGACAGCTAGTTTTATATATTATTATGAGTACATATGTATTCAATGAAATTTCACATATATATTTTTTACATATTGATATTATTATGGAAATATAGTAAAGAAAGTCTAACCGATTTCTCTTTATTATAAAATTAGTGTTCCATACTCAAAATGAGATCATAAAGACAAATGAGTATACACGAACCCTCAAGATCATTTCCCATCGCTAGTTGAGTAACAACATATAGAATTTAAAAAAATATATTTATTGTACGCCGTAATATATATATATATTTAAAAAAATATTTCATCGTGTTGCATTAATAATAATTGATTTCAACAGTAAACATATAATGTTCATTTAATCAAATAAAAGATATCCTAATGAACTTCGATGCTCTAAAATAATTAATAAAAATTATGGTTGCAAAAAAGTACAAGTTTTCGGCAATCAGTACCGACATAACGTTAACTATTTATTATTTATGTTTATTTGTATCTACGGATGAATGCATTTTGTAGATTTTTACCGAATCATCATTTTTGAAAGGCAACTTAGCCTCCAAGCGGCGGCGTATCTTAGAAATCTTTTAATAAAATCTCCTTTCAATAAGAAGAGTACCCTACCGGCCCGTCCATTCTATCGCAACATTCCTCTCCGTCATCACATAACAGATCTTGTATCTGAGCCGGATTTGCACTTTACTCGTACTAGTTCGAGCCTTTGATTTGGCTTTCATACTATGACTTGACATTTTACCACGATTCTAATAATAATTTTCTCATTAACTTGTGTCGGGGGTCGAGAAAGACGATAATTGGTCGTGATTTCTGGCGGCCCATTAAGAGAAAAGCCTATTAAGTTGATGACTATTTGCACAGGAAATACACTCTCCTGGTTTTGACGTTTCTCTTTAATTGTTCCAAAAACCGAAATAGCGCTTTTGCTCCGTGTATAATGCTTCGTAATATGACTTGGCATTTTTATTATTTCAAATTCATGCCAATTTCTATTATATTCCAAATTAATATGTAAGGACATCTTCGAGGTGCCCGATTGGACATATAAAAAATGTTTCAAAATGTGTGGCGCGAAGTTACTGAAACTAAACAGCATTTCTACTTTTTCCTTTGAATTAATAACTAGTGTGCTTAAAGCTTGTCCTAGGGCACGTGCGAAAATCTACAATGTATAGCTCCTGTGAAAGAATGTAATAGTTTAAATAATTCCCCGCTTATGCTTGTGTATAATTCCTGTCGATGTGAAAGGACTCGTTTATTTTCTATATGAATGACGTAACTTCAAGAAAAATTGACACTCCATTCTATAATATATCCATTTCCTCATATATTTTCCTACGCGTGACATACAGAAGAACATTAACCTGTTGATTGCAATTCCAGCAAGTTACGGATATTGCGGACCAACAGAGAGAAATTGGAATTATTATATTTATAGATATTTTTATCGTATATTTTTTAAATTCTAATTTTCCTGTATTATCCTCTCTCTGTATGTGCCCATTAATTTAATAGTACGCTAGTAATAGTGGTTTGTACACAATTCGACACGCTAATTATTTGGTAAATATTAATAGACCTCAGCTACTGTTGTAATATACGAATCAATTATTGATTCATAGCACCATTTACGCGAATGTAATTATTCAATTAATTTAATTTCCTCTAATGCATTATCTTTGCTTCGCCGATTGTTTAAATTAAACCCAAAGTGATCCCGGCTAATTGTTAGATCGTCGCGGGCCCCTTCAGCGGAATTCCCTTTTGATCCCCTTTTGATCCCCGTCTTAAGGGCTGATCTCGCAAACAGCCGTTCCTCGCGCGCAAATTTAATTAAGGGCCGTCCCTTCGCTCCCCCTCGGAGCAGACCTCACCCAGAAAGGGCAATCGTGCATCTATCGGCGTGAACACATCATTATCGAGGTATTTTTGTTTGCCAAATTCCTCAGAAACCTCGTAATCTTAAATCCTACACAGATGTAAGGCTGCAGTTACATATATTAGGTGTACCCATAAGTAATCAATTATTTAAGTGGCAACAAAAAAGAAGTTAACTACATTTAATTTTATTTTTAATCGATTTAATCTCCATCGTTATCTAGGACCTTTTGCTAACTTGTTGGGAGACTTTTAAGAAAAATATGCTTCTAGGTGTTCTTAAAGCGTCATTATTAAACCTTACGTAAAATTTTCTAAACCAACGCTGGCACTTTTTTACTTTCAATACGTCTCCATACACATCACAAATTTTCTTTCTTATAACCGTTGCATTAACACCCGATGGAAAATGAAACAGCATGCAATGACGTAAATGTTCTTCAGTTAGTTGATTGTCCGCCATTTTACAACAGAGTAATAAAAAAAAATTAATTGTCACAAGTCACAAGACCACAGATTATAATATTGCGTTTAAAACACGTCTTTACACGTTCACTTTACTGAGCTTGACTGAAGCAAACATTCCACAACAAAAATAATTGATTACTTATGGGTACACCTATTATTTAAATAAGGTTTTATATGCACATGTCCGTATTCCGTTGAGGCAGATAAATTTATTTATGTCCTAACACAGTGCAAAAAAGTTACATGTTAGACGAACCTGTGTTTTCAAGCTACCCCAATGGAAAAGTTTTATTCTATGATGAAGAGGGTATTTATTTCCACTAGCTCTACTCTATCATCGGGACATGTGTCGGGCCTATTCTAATGAAAATCTCCTGAACAATGGAGCCAAGAGGTAGTATTGAGTACTGGATTGCTCGCCTACTAAATTTTTATGTGGCCCGTCAAAGATAATTAATAATGGTGCAAAACCACAAATAATTCAAATAAGCTTCTGATGTCTTATATGCCCAAATATAACTCTAAGTGATGTTTTCAATTCCATTTCCAATTCCAATTCAGTTTTGTTAATAACGCAATAAGTACTGCGTTATTAACAAGACTGGAACCAGAAGACTCGCGTTAACTACTTGCATCATTTTTTAATTATTTTTTTAAATGTTTTTAATTTATAACTCTTCAAAGTTTTTGTATTTTTTTAAATATATTTTTCTTCCTCCTTAAATACATAGCCTAAACGCATAAATTTTTCGAAGAGTTTCTATATTTATAAGATACGCTAGAGAAGTTGGCTGGCTGGCAACAAGTTAAGATTAAAAATGTTTCAAGAGTGTGATTAATATTGGAGGAATGTTAAATTCGCGTAAAGAGCGAAAAGTAGGGGGATGGGGAAGTCTATTATTTTATAATTAAAACATCTGAAATCGATACGCGCTTACAAAAATGTTGAATTTAAATAAATGAACATTAAACCCGAAATATTATTCCTTCTCTCTGGAGCAGATCTTAAATGGAGGCATCGAAGTATCCATTCCCTGCGGAGTATCCATTCCCCCTTTGGGTGACTCCCGCTGCAGATATTTGTTCAGTAGCTCTACGCATCCGAGATCTAATTAGTAATTTTAACTTTGCGACACTAACAATCTTGACTTTTGATTATCTGTGAATTCATTTGTAACATGTTAACTTGTTGAATAAACGTTTGTTGTAACGTTAGGTAAGTACTCGCATTTATTACCCGTCTCACCAAACTCTGGTCAAATCGTCAAACTGCTGAAATCATCTTGAGCTTGTAGTTGAACACTATCTATGGCCACATATATTTTGATTTATTTATTTATATTCATATAAGACATAATCATCCGTATTCTGAACTAAGTAATATTTCTATTTCCTGTATCATTGACAGTTATTATATAACATTGTGACGCCGTTTTCTGACGTTTTATGTTTGACAGGTTTAAAATGAATGAATTCAATCAATTAGAAAGCTCATTATTCGTAATTGTGAATAACTTAAGGTTTGTTTACGCGTTAGAGCTTTCTGATTGATTGAATTCATTAATTTCAAACATGTCAAACTTAGAACATCGAAATTGGCGACAACACAATGTTATACAAACCTGTCAAGATTGGGATAAAGATCTGACACCTCAATATTGCTATTTTCAGAATAGCAGAGGATAACTCTTAAAAGTTTATTAACTAAAATTGTATTTAGTGATTTGCGTTAGTCTGAATATTATTCTCAATATACCTATTTTATCATTTATTGTTATTAATTATTAATTAACCGTAAAAAGTGTATTAAGTGTATTATATTACATCATATAAATGTGCATAAAATATTCATACTTGCACTTAAATGTCACTCTAGGACCATCTATTAGGGTCATTAATGACCTGTTGACGATCTGTTTGTTTAAAAAAAATAACTCTACATAATAAATTTAATACTTGTATAACTGCGTTGTTCATAATTTGTACAAAAGACTAAGAGCGCGGTGCGTGTCCACAGGTGGCGGCCGAGAATGAGCGGCTCCGGCGGCTGCGGGAGCGGGTGGAGGCGCAGGAGCTCAAGCTGCGGCGGCTGCGCGCCCTGCGCGGCCAGTTGGACCAGACCAACATCAACAGCGTGGCACTCAGTGAGTACTATTGCAACTATTTCACCCATTATGAAGCGCGGTAGTGTCCGAATAGGAGGTGCCTCTATTATATTAATATTCCTCATTCTCTGCATGTCTCATCACATGTCCGATATATTCCGTTCCGAGATATATAGAGTCTACCAAAGGATGGCTAAGAACTGACAAAAAGAATTTGAAGTTAGGACAAACGCATTACGCATACCTAGGCCCAAAAATATATAATTTGATACCGGATAACTTTAAAAAAATTAGACCACATGATCTAAAAAAACAATTAAATAGGTAGGACGAGAACTATCTGAGAGAACCTTAAAATGAATTCCTGTGTAATGCTGTGTATTTCTTCTCAATGTTTTTTGCTTATTTAAAAATTTTATTGTATATTTTGCAATTAAAAGAAAATCCCTTAGAAGGCATTTTATATTTTATTTGGATTTCTCTTTTTGCTCTGTATATCTTCCTTACCGATAATTCTGTATTTCTGTTTTTAATTATTTTATCAAATCTAAATTTATTATATATTTCTTAATTTAAAAATTCCTTTTAATGTTTATAAATTATATTTTTGAGTTATTTTTGCTCTTTAAATAGTCGACTGCCTTCAAACAGGTAATCCCTAGTTAGGCAGTCAAAGTGTAACACAATACAAAAAATAAGATATGAATAAAACTTATCATTATTATTAAAGTTTTAGGATTTTTATTGGTTTAATTACAATTAGTTGTATCCTGATGAAGGGAACATTGGCCCCGAAACATGTTGATAATTCAATAAATAGTTGTTTTATACAAAGTGTCCTCTTTTTATTTATAAGAATATTATAACCACAAAGTAATGTTATTATTATTGAAGAAATTTCATTTAAGATTGATTCATAAATGATTTATAATTTTTATATCACTGAACCAGAATTGTATCCATTCTCATTCTTATTTTGACAATACTAAATTGTATCCATGATGTTTATTTAGCAATGTGAATATCGTATATTCGAGTATTTATTATGGAACAACAAATGTGCTAAATCTAAATTCATGGTCCCATCGCATATATAATAAAAATGAGTATTACATTGTATTATTGAATGTGTTAATAAGAGAATGAAAGATAATTTATGTTTAAATAATAAGTATTAAAAAAGATATTACATTTTAAAGTTTCGAAAAATGAACCGTATATTTTGACATTTCATAGGCAATATCTGAGGAAAAATGTGTAAATCATAGACAATGTATAAGTTTACATGACAAATGTATATTTATAGACGAAAGAAATATGATGAATATTGAACGTAGGTACTTTTTGTATTTTGTTGATAGATTTTTTTTATTATTATACGTATATGATGTGGTTATTAGGTTAGGTTAGGTTATTAGGTTTGGTTTATTTAATTCAGATTACGGATATTTTTGCTACATGAAAAACAAAATGCATGTTGCGTAATATTTATTATTCTTTATGGTTCCCGCTTTTTCTTTTATATACCCTTTTCCATGGTTCTTAAAGTAATGACCGACATTCAAACTTTAAAGTTTAATATCTTTTTTAATACTTATTATTTAAGCGTTAATTATCTTTATCTAATTACACAGGGTGTACCAGAGCTAGCAGCAGAAACTTGGCAAGTAGATTCCTGATTGTGTTACGAGTCTAAAATGTTTTCAAGCAACCATGACCTAATATCAATAGTTACGGAGATATGCAATATCAAAGTTTGCATTTTTTTTCAATATTTCTGACTTATTTTTTGCAAAAAGTTGAACTATCATTACAGTATCTTATGTCGATTATGAAAAATTCATTCGCTTTAATACAAGTCGAATAAAATTATAAAAACCTTGCAAAAATTGAAAAAAGTCATTTTTTACATGGTTTTTATCATTTTAATTAAGTTGTATTGAATCAAATGAATTTTTCATAATCGATATAAGTTACTGTAATGATAGTTCAAATTTTTGCAAAAAATAAGTCAGAAATATTGAAAAAAAAATGTAAACTTTGATATTACATATCTCCATAACTATTTGATATTAGGTCATGGTTGCTTGAACATTTTAGACTCATAGCATAGTCAGGAATCTACCTGTCAAGTTTCTGCTGCTAGCTCTGGTACACCCTGTATAGTGAAATACTCATTTTCATTGTATATACAATGGGACCATGATATTGGATTATGCCCAACAAATGCAGCAAGTCTCGGTAGCCGCCTTCCACTCCTCTTCCAGTTCTCCAAGAATATGTGAACATTCCAAGTATTAGCGGCTTCCTCGAGGTCGGGGCTGGCCAAATTTAATTACCAGAAGTACGTAATCCGAAGATGTGGCCGGCGCCTACCTTCCTGGCAGTTAATACAGATTCACCACTTCATCAGTCACCCCCGGCAGTCAGGACTCTGATTGCTCTGCGGACGCGAGGAACAAAACCCATCCCCTACACACACTTCAGGTTTAATCGATGCTCATCAGCATGAATATATTGAACACTACCTTAACCCTTAAATGCATATTGTGCCGAAAACGGAACATTGACTTTGTTTTCAATTATCATACAAAATATTTGTCATTCTTTATATCGATCCTTATAAAAGTATTCCTCAGTCATTGAATTTTAAAAAAATAAAAATTTTGTCCATGCCCAAACGGCCATTTTTTACTAAACTATCAAATTATAGAAAAAGTCGATGTCTTTATCGAGAAGCGAAGAAAGCCGTATTCGATCTTGATTATTTGACAGATTTATTACCCAGAAAAATATAAAACGAGCAGGTATTTTATATATGTATGTATTTTATATATGTATTTTATATATTTTATATTTTTATGTATTTTATATCAATTTTGTATTCATACAATTATTTTTATCTTTTTTATACTAAATGCACAGGAAGTAGTAATGCATTAATTTAGTATTAAATGCATGTGGTGCCGAAAACGGCACATGGTAATTTTTTGAAAAAAAAAAATGAAAAAATAAAACAATGATTTTTTTTACTATTTTTCCCTTAGTCTACGGGTGAAGCTCTATAAAATATATTTTTTTCGTACAAAAATCAGACTTCATGCATTTAAGGGTTAATATTTATTCTATACTAGCTCGTTAGCCTTTACAAATAGAATTGTGTTAAAATAATGAAATGTTTTAATGGCTTATAATTATTATATTAATTAAACATAACAAAGTGTTATTTATGTTAATACATAACCACTAAAAATTACTTTTGTGTCTACCGGTTTCAAATGTAACCCATCTCTTCGTCAGGACAACTACATTAGCATGTAAACAACACAACCATAGTATTATGTACATACCAAAACCTTCACAAAATATTCTACGCCAAAGGCCAACATGCACTTTAGTTAGAGTAACACGCATGTGAAGAATATTTTATGAAGGTGTTGATGTGTAAATAATACTATGGTGTGGTGTGTGTTATTTATATGCTAGTGTAGTGGTTGTCCTGACGAAGAGATGGGTTACGTATCGAAACCGGTAGATACAAAAGTAATTTTTAGTTTATATAATAAACTTAATTTTCACCACTTTTTTATATTGAAAAATCAACATGTTTCAAGACCTATGGCTCCTTAGTTAGGATACAATTGTATACTAACAAAAATTCTTATTTATTAATTAATTTTTAAAGTAATTAGTGGTTATATATATTTTTAGAGTTTGAAAAACATTCATTTTATTCACTAAATCAATCTCAAGTATATAAGTTTGCAAACCTGATTCGGAGCACAACAGAAATGGAATATTTTCTTTAACAAGACTTAGAATACTGAAATAATTACGGTTTTCAATCAACGAAGTATGAATTTGTTTTTATTTCAAACAACCTTCAAAGGATGATAAACATAACCCTTAGATCGGGAAGTTATTTCCGCATCTCATTAGGGAAGTAGATGTGAAACAATTTCTCTATAAGCCGATTAATTGTGTGACATATTACATTATATTTCGATCGTTCTCGCAAACTCCTTTTCGTAATTTATGGTTCCTTTGAAAGTGAAATTATCCAGGCTATAGACTCTACTTTGGCTTCTTGAAACTTAATTTTGCAAGGTTATGATTTCAATAATACGGACAATTAGTTAAAGCTCTCTACGAAAATATCACATCATGGGGAAAACGTACGATGTTATAGACTTTCTTCTGGGATATTCTGCTATTTATGCATATTAAAAAAGTTATTAATGCTTACCCTAAAATGAAAAAAATAGTATTAAATCATCTCTCTCGAATTTTCACATATAAATTTTCATAATTCGCAAGAACTCAAAATACTCGCGAAATGCCTGGGTAAACTTAAATATATAATAGAAAGTAGAACGTAATTTTGGTTGTCTGGTGATTTTTTAATGTTATTCAGACATATTATATTTCTTGGTCATGCTAAATGAATATTTTTTCGATATTTTATATTAAATAAAATATTTATATAGCATGTTTACTTTGATAATATTATTACATATGTACATACTTTATTTCACTGTTCATCTTCTAATTGTATTTGTAGTGAACGTTATACAATCAAACATAATAATTTCGTTGTCTGTCTGTCGGTCCGTAACTTCCTGTAACGTCCGTAATTTCGTTCAAATTCACGGCTAAAAAAACTAACTTACACGGCTGGAAGTAGGGCGCCAAGATCGGAAGCGCAAATGCCGGCGCGACACCCCGGCAGCGACATTGCTACCACCACCTCTCCGTGGACCGTAAAAAATATACTATATATACTGGGGCTTAGCAAAGACGCGAACCATTTTATGTTCCGTGATTTTTCACGGGTGTACAGCTAGTCTCAGTTATAATAATTTCTTTGTCTGTCCGTAACTTCGTGTAACGTGTAAAATAAATTAAACGACCGGAGATGGGACTTGAACCCCGGGCGAGCAAACTCGTATGCGGAAACCTAAGGAAGTTGCCATCACCGTACGTGCGAGATCCATAAAAAATAGACTATATATACGACTTAGCAAACAGGCGAACCATTTTACCTCTAAAAAAGATTATTATAGGGCGCATAAATATTTTTCTTTAGGTACACTGGCTTTATAAACAATTAATGACGTCTCCGATATATTGTAGTGGCTAGCATACTTGGCTCTCAACCAGTAGTCTCAGATTCGATTCCCGGTACTGGAATATATTTTGCTTTATGAATATGTAATATATTTTATTTTAATTCTATTTTTTTAATAATATTAATTATTTATTTATATTGTCGTTAGAGTGATATTGTCATCAAAAGACAGTATCGCGTTTACTTTACTTTAGTTTTATCCACAGGGTTTAAAATAGTACCATTAACTGGCCGGCTGGGGAAGTATAAAAAAATGTTCAAAGATTTTGATAAAAGTCGTTATTATTATTTCGTGGAGTCGGCTATAAATAAGTAAATACTTATTCTTTAAGAACGGGCATGTAAAAGTTCCGTTATTTTTGACGGGTTGCAGCTAGTAACTACATAAATCGAATAAAATATGCATACGGAATTAAATCGCTATCGAATTACGTACGGTGCAATGGATAGCGCAATGCTTCGGTATAATTGCCATACACTGACAAGGAATATATGCTAAGCATGAAAATAACGGATTACAGTTAGCAGTAATCATCATCATCATCATCACTCTTGGCACTACAACCCTTGGTGGGTCTTGGCCTCCTCAAGAATCTTCCTCCCTCATCTCGGTTTAGTGCCAGCTCTCTCCAGCTCCGAAGCTCCAAGGCAGAGATGTCTTTGAGGACGTTGTCGCTCCATCTTAATTTTGGCCTTCCTAAGCTCCTTCGCCCTATTGGCCTTGAGTTCAGCAGTTAGCAGTAATACTGAGCACTTTATTATTACTAGCTTATTACAAAGTTCACTAGGGTTATTTATTTGTTTTCAGTAAAATCAAATATCAGTGTTAAATTGATACTAAGAATGTATAAATAATAAATTTCATAGACCAAAAATATAAATGTAAAATATAAATGTATGTGTAAAACTTATCTGGCGATAATTTAGAGGAAAATTTTTTTGAAAAATTCTAATTCAATTTTCGTGACGAATTTTGCAGTGGAAGCGCTACCAAAAATATCAGTATATTAATACACATTTTTCTGTATGACACTTAACTTTCCTACCGCAATCTCACCACTATTTTTCCCACATTTTATTATTCCCGACCTTTCTCATCGCACTGCACTTTATGCATATTTACATAGAATTGTGTTCATGGAATCATTTGAATATTCCATTTAAAAATATTATTTCCTGTGGTGCTTCTGGAGTGCATTATTCGGTCTGTTCTATTTCCGTTCTTGTTTTCGTCTTTTTCTACAGCCAACATCGTCTCAACTCAGTCTATTTTGCATTCCGCTACGTCCGACATAGTTTTAGAGATGGTTAAATTTGGAAATCATAATTAACGAAAGAATTTTGAAAAATTTTTAAGACACAAAGATTTATAGAGAGATAATCAAAATTAATTATATTCATTTATTGAAATGTCGGATACTTTTTATTGAATATTTCAATTTGCAATAAACTAAATTTTATTACACACACAAGTTGAGTTATTTTGTGACTACTATAATTTCGAGATGAGCAGTCCCTCCATCATCAGATGTAATTAGTATAATACTTTTATATAGTATAATATTGTTAGTATGATACTCTAAAAACTATAAAAGTTACAAAATAACTTAATATATGTGTAGTACATATTTTAGTTTATTGTAAATTAAAAAAATTGAATTATATTTTCATGTTTGTGGCACTTGCTTTGTGTTTGTACATAATTATTAATTTTTAGAAACTAACAAACTTTCTATAAACCACATAATTTAAGGTCGGCTAGTTTCGTATCGCATTGAATATGTTTTTTCTTACATATTTTTTCGCGATGCGTTATGAGTCTAAAATGTTTAAGCAACCATGACCTAATATCAATGGTTATGTAGATACGCAATATCAAAGTTTGCATATTTTTTCAATATTTATGACTTATTTTTTGCAAAAAGTTTAACTATCATTACAGTAACCTATTTCGATTATGAAAAATTCATTCGCTTTAATACAAGTCGAATAAAATGATAAAGACCTTGCAAAAATTGAAAAAAAATTTTTCAAGGTTTTTATCATTTTATTTTATTGTATTGAAAAACAAATTAATCTTTCAACTTTTTGCAAAAAATAAGTCAGAAATATTGGAAAAAATGCAAACTTTCATATTGCGTATCTCCATAACCATTGATTTTAGGTTATGGTTGCCTTAACATTTTAGACTCATAACACAAGCAGGACCGACCAAGTTTCTGCTGCTAGCTCTGGTACACCCTGTATATAAACATCAGAAACACTATAAAAAGATTCAATATTCCTGTCTTGCCCTTTTTTAACTTTACCTCCTCATGCAAACTAATCGTAACCAATATAATTTAAATAAACGTAAACGAACGTTACATTGTAAGGTATACTCAGTAGACACACAGTCAATCAATGGTGTTATTTCTAGAGTTTTCAAAGACTACTTTTTCAGGTAAACATTCATTTCAATTTAATTTAAATTCCACTTTTTGTGAATTGTTAACAGTGTTTGTACAGGAGTTCTGAGAGAAGGCAAGATGCGCGGGTGGGGGTCTTACTTTCTTCTTCCTCCAGCCCCTGGACCAAACTGCTATCCCGATATAATGCCAAAGTGTTACCATAACATAATTATATTGTAAAATTTAAAAATAAAACTTTTCCGATGTTCTGATACACATAAGCTTGAACATCTCGAGATGTTCTTATCTGAACGTGAATCGCCTAAGGCGGTACATTCACTGCAAATGCATATTTCGGCGTTTTTTACGAAAATGTGGGTTTTTATTATTCATTTATATCAGAACAAATATGATAGATTGCATTTTTTTAGGAAAATAACTTAGATAGAATCTTTGTTCTTATATAAAAGTGATAAACTGAACATTATTTACAAAAATTAAGAAAATATAGGCATTAATCCACAGGCCGCGACAAAAAAAACATTTTTAATGTTCTACAGCGAACAGACGTGTGTTAAATATTTGTATGTAAACATAATATGTTTTTCTATACGTATAAAGTTTACTTAAATATCTAGAATCGGTACGTAGGAAATTAAGAAATATTTTATATTTATAACGTTATAATGTTTCAAACATGCAGTAATTTTGATGATTTTCAAATCTTGTTTAATCGTATAAAAATATGATTTCAAACGATATATTATATCTATATTCGCACTTTGAGTCTTCATTTACTATTGAAAAGCTACATTTTTTATTAAAAACACGTTAATTATTATTTTAAAATAAAAATTCTAAAGTATGAAAAACGACATCCTATACGTCAAAATGCCTTTCATATGCCGTCTGGCCGCGGCAGGGGTCAGACGTGTTTATGTGGTCGAATATTTCTCGTCATCTATTTCACTATTAATCCTACTTCTACGCCAAATTTGACATTTATATGAATTATTATTATATAATACGCTCAAAAGCAATTGATATCTCCCATATATTAAGGTTTTATATGGATTTTCGAACGGTTTCATCCTTTTTAAACTTTGAACATGCGTCACATGTCAGTTTTGGTATTATCCTAATTTCAACAATTGTTCCAGATTATTTGAGGTATCAAGATACACACTGTACGCGCCGTGCGCATGCGCGTTCACGTCTCCCATGTATTTATTTATTGTTTAATATTAACGGTATTCATTATGATGAAAAGTATTTCAGAATTATTAATATGTTTTTTAAATTCTATACAGTAAGTAATAATTGGACGTAAATAAAATACGGGAATTTGTCGATAGATAAAATAATACATTTTGATATACGCAGTACGTTCGTGGGGCCACGTAATTGTTTTGTTATTGTCATATTACGATATGCATTGATTTAAAAAGGAGTTCAGAATTATTACTATGATTCTTAAATTATTTACGGAAAATAATAAGTCGACTTAAATAATATAAGATCATTTGTCTAAAGTTAAATAAGTAAATATTTTGATACGTGAGGTACTTCTGTGGGGATGCCTGACGCGGACGAAAACGAAGAATATATGACCATCTCTTTCTAGCAAAACCTTACTGTTTTAGCAACGTATGTACCATAAATATGTAACGAACGTGTAATTTTTATTCGATTTGCGCTCATATGACATGTCGTGCACGGCTTGAAAGGACATGATCTATCGATGTAATCTGACAGATATGCATGTTTGTGAATTGGCTGTGCCGCCTTAAAAGAAAATTAAACGTTTTTACTTCCTTTCTTTTAACTCGTGGCGTCTGCTTGCTTGTTTTCTTGACGAAAAAACTTTCGATCGATTTTTAACCCTTTTCCCGTGATCCAATCGAGCTGAAACTTTGCGAGCAGACTCGTGGCGACGATCAAGAATATCTGTCAAATTTTCGTTAAAAAAATTATAGTATAATTTTAGATTTTTCAAATTTTTAATGGTTTTTTCAAATTGGAATCATTACAAAAGTTTGATTACTACCAACGGCGGCCCGATAACGTCACGGAATATTTAAAATTTGAATTACTCCGTCGGTAGTTGTCATAGGTACTTCACTACAAATTTCGAAAATTTTTGACAATGGGTTCACAGATGACAGCAGACTTCGGTTTTTTGGGAAGAAATCAAATAATATAGAGATATTTTTAGAGATTTCTGACATAAATATTTATGTCTAGACGTGTTCCATTTTCATCAATCAATTATTTAATTACATGATGGTAAACTTACTTTGCAAAGAAAGGGAGTAAAATAAAAACTTGATTTTTATGGGTTAGTTTTTTTATAATCTTCTGGGGTATTATTATTCCGTGTTTTTACGACCTTTCTGGCCGACATTTCGGATCCCGTTGCAGGGTCCATCATCAGGGATCGGAAACGGGATCCGAAACGACAGCCAGAAAGGTCCTAAAACCACGGCGTAATACCCCAAAAGACACAAACCAGAAGATTCTAAGTGGCTGTGAAAACCTAAGAACGTTTTTTATAGCGTCCAAAATTCTAATTGTTCCAAAGCGTGCGATTTTTCTTTAATTTTCTTATTATTATTGCTTTCCTTTATTATATTTTAACACTGTATTTAATTCTGTTTTGTTTGTTTTTGTTTTTCACGTAATATTTTTTTTTTTAATAAAATACTATTTCACGGTGGGAACAGTGAATGGTTTGTATCTGCGTCCGTACGGTCCCGCGATGGTTTATACGACCGCTGCGGGGTGGCACGGTCTTGCAAAGTAGTATTAAAAAAATGTCAACCTGGAGACGAATGAGTAGGACCGATAAGGAAGCTTTTGCTCTTAGAACGGTCCTCGGTAAGCGGTGGGTACCATTCACTGTTCCAAAGCGTGCGTCCATGCTTTCATTTTTCCAGAATACACTAGATAAGTATCTACTGTTACGTAGTGACATTTATTTACGACATTATGTAAATCAGCTGTCGCACAATTAAGAAATAAAATTTTCCTCTCGGCGTATTTCTCTAAACACTTTATATTTCCTCTTTCGAGTCTCTAAATGAATTATTTTAATTAACACCATGACAGATTCAAATGCTTAAACCTACAAATGATTGTAAAATTGAAGATTTACGATCCCACTTGAACTCCGATAGTCCAAAGTATTTCGATTGAAATTTAATTTAATTACATAAGAACTGAGGCTGCTCGACTCATTTCTTACCTCTTCCGGTTTTTAGTTCTTTGAACGACTTGATCACGAAACAAACAAGACGAATTGATAAAAGGCAATATATTGTAGGCGGCTAACCACGAAACTAGTTTCTGGTCATATGAAATAATTTATTAGTTGACGAGTCCCATTTATTTATAAGGTTACCCGATTAATTTTTACAGTTTTTCACGTCAAGAGAGCCCAATTTACTATTTAGATTTTGGTAATCCTCTGTCTGTGCCTTCTTTATAGCGCAGGGTTTAAGGCTGGACATTCGCTGTTAATGCATATATCGGCGTTTTTTTTTTACCAAAATGTGAGTTTTTATTATTCACACTACACTAAAAACGATATTTTTGGCCGCGGCCTGTCGATTAATGCTTATATTTTCTTAATTATTGTAAATAATGTTCAGTTTATTAATTTTATATAATAACAAAGGTTCTATCTAAGTTATTGCCCTAAAAAAATGCAGTCTAGAGTATACATTCTGATATAAATGAATAGTAAAAACCCACATTTTCGTAAAAAAACATGGAAATATGCATTTGCAGAGAATGTGCCGCCTTAAGGGCAATGCTGTTTTTAATATATGTCTGAAATATGGAGTATCGAGAATGAATGTGATAAGAAAAATAGATGAAAAAAAATAAGTTTTGTGAAAAATTACTTCTAAAATGCAACTAACCGTTATTTGGAGGGAGCGGCTGTCAATATTTTACGGAAATCGTGGCTGTGAAAGGCAAATGAAATACTAAAAACGATTTAAACTTTTATTCATTACGCACTGGACACGAATTTAATCGGAGCGCTGTTCTTGAATTCACACCACATGTTTCTAGAATATTTCGCGTAGATAGAATCTTCGCTGCACCTTTGTCTATCGCTAGGTAGATCTGCTCCTTTTTGCTCGTATTTAAGTATGTCGCTCGGTCACACTATTAGCGGGGTTTCGCTTTTATCTGTGTTGTCGCAGAAATTTCTCAACAACAACCCTACTCGCCGCGCGCGCTCGCTTTTTATACACAATTGTCGGTTTCGCGATGCAACGAGAACGATCGAGTAATTTCACCATATTTCTAGTGATTACGAGAATAACCATTTAATTCTATATTCATGTGGGCCGTTCGAGAAATATCGACAACGCGCGGTGACCACTGTTTTGGCTCTCGTGACATATTTATATCGTGGGGAAAGGTTGATGTAACTAGGAGAGAAAGGAAAGTGTTCGTTGAGAATCCTAAAGAGAAACCATAGATCTGTCACAAATTTTAGAATTGTGTACACAGAAAAACATAAATTTTTGTAAAAAGTTTTGTTTATGTAATTACACTTAGGTTTGTTTGATTTGATAATTATGGACTTTTAACCCCAGATTGCACACGACAGATCCGTGCTACGCAAACGAGTTTCTTGTGAAGCATCGGATATTCCCTTACAATTATTATATATCTTACAAAATGAGGTAATCGAGTACCAGCCGGTTGTTTAAGCAACGGTTTTGAATTGTATTTTCACAAATATTTGTTTTATAATAAACGCTTTTGAGATTTTAGCCCACAATCAGAAATAAAACTATTCTATTTGCCCGCCCGCTTCGTGAAATAAAGACTTTTCGCACAAATGAGCTAGTCGGTTTATGTAAATAAGATCACTTTGATGTAACCAATTACGTACCCGTATGAGAATACCGAACCCTCTAACGATTTATTTAAATACCTTTGATATCTTACACATCACACCGTGTTTACTACCACGAAGAATGTAAAGCGCTTGAGTTGTACGCGATGAATTCTTCGGACATAAAGTGGCATAACAGTCAATCATACAGGCAGGCAATTATACGTTTAATACATAAAGCAAGGGCATAAAATAATTCCTCATGCCGCCCTGTCGGTCCCTTTTAGTAAAATTTACGGCCATCTTTAATTTTTGAATGCTCCTTAATATTTTATGTCTCTATAAACTTATTATTTTTACGATTAACTTTAAAAATTTTTACTGTCGTTTAACTTCATGATTATACCTGTGAGAATTTTCAGTCGTTAAAGTTAAATCCTATTTCTCGGTTGTATTTGTCGGCCTGCTGAACATTAAATTCGATTTAAATATATTAAAGGATAAATGGTTTTTTAAGAGAGAAAGGGAAACGAAATTAATTTATAAATGATTATTATCTAAGTACTCTAAAACTGAAAACTTAGTCTTTTACGTACGTTTAATGTTTCTTCTTGAATAATAATAAACGCTGGTAACTGATTTTGTAGTTTCCTCGAACGAAGCTCGAATTCCCAACCATTAGATTACTAGGCGAATGTCTTGAACGTTAGACTAAGGGCCGGTCTTATAAATAAAAGACCAAATTTCCGTTAGTAAATCGACAATTTACTAACGGATGGCCATTCGTTTATAAACGTTACCGACGCGCGTCTTATAAAACTTCTTTTACCGTCCGTAAGTATCGCAATATCGTACTGCTCTTGTCTATGATTTTAGAGCTGTCAAAGGCGAATTATTCCTTTTTCTTTGGAGACGAAACACAACTTCTATAAACATAGCCTAAAATTTCTCGCTCGCAACGGATTTTTGGGATACTTCCCACAACACTACACTGGCAGTAGCCTTTGAAACCCCAACAAAATCTGCAGCAGCTAATAATATTGATCCAAGAGCATAGAATCTCAAGGCAGCAAGCAATTTTGTGGTTGGTGATAATGTCAGATTCCTACTCGTGCGCCTTTTTACATTTTGTCCAATATCTTCTAGAAGCTCTTAAGCAGACCTTTTCGACAAGCGAAAACGATAGATAAAATCTGCGTCATCTAAAATATTAAAATAATCCACTCGTATATTGAACACTCTTTGTCGTCGATTTTGTTCTTCATCCGACGAACTTGAATACAATAGTAGCTGGACATCGCTACCTGAAAACATTTTCCTTCAGTCAGTACAGCATATGAATGTACATGTTAAACAAAAGCATAAAACACAAATTGACAACGGACCTAACCTTAAAAAATAATAAGTCAATATGTCATACTTCTGTCAATTTCAACTAACGGACGGTAAACTGGTGGCTGGTTGGTCGGTAAAATTTTACTAACGGATTGTTATAAGCCGAAAAAAATGACGTTTGTATCAAATTTCGGTTTATTTGATCTGAAATTTAACTATCGGACGCTTATAAGACCTGCCCTAATAAACCCAGCGTTATTAACAGTATTGTATAATAAAGACAAAAGCGCTCGATAGATGTGAGGTGAAGTGCTATAAAGAAGCGAGCGAGAAGCGTAAATAGAAAATGGATGAAGATGGGCGTTTCATATCCAAGACCCGTGATATTATTCAACCATGCATTTTAGATCTTTTAGATCCCCTGAAGGTAATATTTATACATTCCAGGAGCATGATCCAAACGCGAGGGATTCGTCTTTGTTGTACAAATATGGACATTTGCATGGAAAACACAATATCTATTGAAGGGGCCTATTGTGTCTTATAATCAGCGCTGAATAGGCTCCCGGCAGCCGCGATGATCCCGCTGAAAGGTTTCCCCGGTAAAGGGGATTACTTCCAGGTCGCCCTTAAATATTTTTAGGGGAGCTGCGCCCACAAATTTAGTATGCGCTCATAAAGCGAACATCACAACAAAGGCCGTGGGTATTAGGTTAAAAAACTGATTTATTGTTCGCACTCGGATCCCGAATCACCTTTTCAAAAATAAAAAGCACCGCTTTTAGGATTGAGATAAAATTATAAGCGCGGCCTAAAAGTTTTTACAGTTTACCATTCTTTCAACGTACTCGAGTGTGTAAAAGTTTTTAAGCGCGCTTTCTATACTTTATATTCTTAAGGGGGGGGTAAGGTTAATTCGTACAAAAAAAGGCATGTTTTTGTGAGTTTTTTGTGATGACACAGTTAAAATCTCTTTATTAAAACCAATGGTACATTAAAGTATGACATTTGAAGAATGTTGTGTAAAATTTTCAAGACGAAATATTAAAAAATACGGCAATGGCAGCAATTATTCGGACGTGTTTTGTGTCGGAAAAAGAGGAGAATTGCGTATGTCCATCATAACTTGGTGCTAGATCATCTGAAATCAAAAAATCAAAATTCATTCGTTAGATAATAGGTTTTCCCAGGTAACGCTGGGAGGGTTTTTTGAAATTTCAATTTTTCAATTTTTTGGAACACTTTGAAGGAAAAAACGCGATTTTTTGCGAAAAATATCGACTAATTTGTTATTAAAAAATAAAAATTAATAACAAATTTGAAAAAAGTCTCCAGCGTTACCTCGTAAATTATGTACAGAAATAGTGTTCAAAATTTCAAAAGGATCAGTGCAGTAGTTTTGAAGTTATGATGGACACCGACTTTGAAAACGTGAGATGTGGGGAAAACGCTTCAAAAAAAAACTTCAAGAAAACGCCAAAAAAAAAAAAACACTGTAAAATTCAAAA